>JAWQUT010000376.1:638209-655842 GCA_033807755.1 Ellobium chinense | reverse complement strand
GGGGGGGGGGGAGGGGGTTCAGATAATGATGATGATATTACTAACTGTTGTTGATGATGATAAGAATGTTACTAACTGTTATTGTTGTTGATGATGATGATGATGATGATGATGATGATGATGATGTTGTAACTACTGTTGCTGATGATGAGAATTAGATTACAGTTATTGCCATTACTGTCACTCGCATTTGTGATAAAGATTTCAATAATAATAACAACAGTAATAGCAATCAAAGTAATAGTAATAGCAATAATAATAATAGTAGTAAAAGCAGTAATAATAATGTACCAATACATAGGGATATAAAAAAAAATGTGAATTAGAGCATTCATCCATTTTCACTTGTTTACACTTAGGGGGGTCTTTATCGGGTGTTGGCTTCTTTGTACAAAACGATGATGATGACGATGATGACGATGATGATGATGATACTGATGCTGCTGTTGCTGCTGCTGCAGCAGCTGTTGTTTGTGGAGGTTGTTGACAATGATCCAAATAGCTTTTTTCGGTATTGAGCCCTTCAGGTCAACGCCAATGTTGCAGAAGCGCCATGGCATAAAAGCTACATGCTCTGTTCTATCATTACTATGGCATTGTTTTATTGTGCCATTGAGTTGAGACTTTGTCTAATATTAGATATCCTTTCTCCTTGGATAATGTCAGTACGCAGTATTTTGAAAATATCAGGAAAGAGTGGTAGAAACATATCACAGAAAGCAACATTGCGATACTTAAGCCTTTAATGGTGAAACTTAATTCTCATATATACATCAAGACCTAACGTCTCCAAACCCCATGCACTCAATTATAACAAATATATGTACTCATTATAATGCACTGCTCCCACGTCCCTTACTTTCATGGTGGGTGATTTGTAAGCCGTATTCAGAACTGAAGATTGTCAAGTCTAAAGTTTCTGTGTTCGACTCGTAGGCCGGGTGGTTTACGTTGTGGCGTCTATGGGAAATATTCTTCAGTCCCCTTTCGCAACTAAAGTCGGGTGTAAGTGAGTAGAGTACCAATAAGTACGTGGTGGGTGACAATGCTAAAATAGTCAACAGTGAGAGAATACAAAGTTTCTTCACACCACAAAGCTCCAAGCTGTGGCCTGGGTCCCTAGAAATCAAGTTCAAGAAGTCCTAGTGAAGTGCCACCTTTACACCATGATTCCATTCACCGTTATAAAACTGCAGTTTTTATCCCACTCACTTAAACAACAACATGACAACAACAACAACAACAACAACAACAACAAAAACAACAACGACAACGACAGCAACACTAAATCCGGACCCATCCATCTGTATGTATATTATCATGATCACAGATAGCAACCAAATACTTAAATGTGTCGTCAAATGTGAGTCACGTGACTGCTGTACCACTAACGACGGTCATTAACATACACCCTTCCCCATTCCAACCTCTGATTTTCCACTACCCAGTCCCCCCCTTAAATGGCACGACATGTACAGTCTCATAGATATGGACAGAGAGCGCCCCCTGGTGAGTACTTCCTGGGCAACAAAATACTGAATAATGAGTGAAGCATTAGAGATTAGGGGAGAAGGTCCACAGTGAGCTAATGGGCGTTGACGACAGAGCTCTGTGAGTGGACACTGAACCAGTGACAGGGGTAATGATTTATTGGCAGTTAACAACACAGTTAGTAACACAGTCGTAATATTTCAAATATTCAAAGTAATTTTGTTTTTAATGAGTGAAGTATTGGCGGTTAGGAGAGAAGGTCCGCAGTGAGCTAATGGGCGTTGACGACAGAGCTCTGTACGTGGACACTGAACCAGTGACAGGGGTAATGATTTATTGGCAGTTAACAACACAGTTAGTAACACAGTCGTAATATTTCAAATATTCAAAGTAATTTTGTTTTTAACGAGTGAAGGATTAGCAGTTAGGAGAGAAGGTTCACAGCGAGCAAAGGGCGTTGACGACAGATCTATGGACGGATATTGGACCAGTTACGAGGGCAACTGTAATGAGTGGTGGTCGGCATCTCTATGCCAGTTGAGACATTGGAAATCCACAATTAGTCAATTTATTAGCAAAAAAAAAAAAAGTGAGTGAGGTATTACACGTTTGGGGAGACGGTATAGAGTGAGCGTGGGCGTCAACGGCTAAGCTCTACGGACGGACAAAGAAAGTTACGGGCGTCACGTATGGTCTGCACTCCCACGCCAGATGAGACACTGGAAATCCACCTTTAGTCACACAGTCGTAATATGTGTTGATATTATAAAATTATTTATTAACAACAAATTCGTGAAGTATTAGGATTAGGGGAGACATTATAGCTTGCGCAATGGACGTAGATAGCTTCACCCCCCTCCCCCCTCCCCNCCCCCTCCCCCCTCCCCGTTACGCTAAAGAGGGAGGAAGGAGTATTTTCCAGACATCTCATTCCACTCTTGCAACTTTGGAAATGCGCCCGCATAGCCCTACTCAGTCGTAACAGAGCAGCACCTCATGACCCCTGTTCCTCATCTTCTCGAAAAGCCCTTTACTCACTGTGGGTGCCAAATACATACATACATACATACATACATACATACATACATACATACATACATACATACAGACAGACAGACAGACAGACAGACAGACAGACAGGTACGTATGTAGGTACGTGGGTACGTAGGTAGGTAGGTAGGTAGAGAGAGAGAAACATGGTGATAAAGAAACGGAGGAAAACGAGGATGAGAGGGAGAAAGAGAATATAAGAGAAAACCAGAGAGAAAGAGACAGAGAGAGAGTTGTGAAGTGTTGAACTTCATGATTTCACAGCAAAAGAACTATTTAGGAGGCTATAAACTACAGACTGATGAAGTGCAGAAAATTAGGAGAGGGGAAAGGAGAAATTGGAGAGAAAATGAAACGACGGCTCGCTGCCTGAAGTATTCGCCATAACCGAAATACGTTGACAAGAAACTAGGTCAGAACGATCATCACGTGACTAGAAAGTGCTTCAGTTAATATTTAACTGGCAATCATTGGCTAAAGACCAAGTGTCCCCTGGGTTGTTACCGAATGAATTATGGAGACTATTCACACAAGTACCACTAGGATAACTTCCGGTATTGCTGTGTTACGAACGGGCAGTCGATAGCTTACGAGTGGATGATAGGCCTCATGAGGAAATGGAAGTTATTGGGGTTACGGACTGAAACATTTATTCAGGGAAATTAGAAATTTGGAGAAGAAAATGAAAATCAGAGAAAAATAAGTAGGTCAGGTAATCATTGTTTGCACATTAAAACTCGGATATAATGAGAAGGTCATGGCTTGACAATATATCCCCTCAATACAGTTCCTCGCTACAGCAGATTTTTACAGTTACTGCTTTCTCGTTAAAAGGTTGTTTTTGTTTTGTTTTTATTTTATTTGGGGGGAGGGGGTGGGGGCGGTCTCAGTTTATGGCATAAATCAAGTACACCTTACAACAAAACTTCACTTACCCAGAAGTTTATGAAGTTAAGAGTACGGGAAAATAATTATATCAGGTTATTAGCCTTGCAATGCATAATAGAACTCGGATTTAACGAGATGGTAGGCACTTTAGAAAAGTTCACCTTATAAGTGTTCTACTGCATCTGAAACTTTTACTGCTAACGTCTCGTCTTCTCCTTTAAGCTGCATTCCCGTTATAAACAAACAATTATGAATGGGTTCCTGTTCCAAAGTATAAAGGAATATCAATAAGAGTATATAAGCACATCAAAGCACTGCAGTTTAATAAATATCCTGATAATTGCATATCAGTAAAAAAAAGCTGATGTAAAAGGAAATGATGTGTATTGTAAATCTCAGTGAGTGCAGGATCTTATGGATGCTTGAGGTAATTCAGATTACAATATATATTTTTTAAAAAGTCCTTCCGACTGCACTAACACTAGTTTTAATATACTAAAAGTGAAGAGGTACTAAAACTTTAAAGGTTTCAAACTGATCAAAGCAGAGTATGTTCATCAGTATCCAGTCTTTCCATACGTCAATGTCCACTTCAATCACAAGTGAGAAAAAGATGCCATTTAATGGCGTTGCAATTATCTGCGAAAACCGTAGGAAAATGCAATTAACAGAAGCTAACTGAGCTGTAAATGATACAAAATGATTTTCACTCACTTTTATGACACACTTCTTTCTAAAAAATAAAATACGACAGTCCATGTTCACTATAGCATCCCGCATACTCATTTTATCACAAGAAAGTATAGAAGAGCACCACCTTTAACCAGAGGAAGAAGAAGAAGAAGAAGAAGAAGAGGCATGGAAAGTTCTACTTTTTTTCTTTCAGTACGAAGCAGAGTTGCCAGTTTGGCGATTATATGCCAGAATGTTTCATCGGCAATCCTGTAACGCCATTCTAGATTATTCTAGACTTACGCGCTCATTCACACAATAGAGAACCATGATGCCAGACTTGCCAAAATCTATATCCTACTTTTGTCTCAAATTACATACAGAACCTCGGGGAAAGTAATTAAAAGCACTTCTAGAGTATGACAAAAACAATCTGGCCTACATCCTATTTCCATTACCCAACCTTTTGCACCCCTTGCAACTTCATCAGTATGTTCCGCCCATGATAATTTAACGAATGAATGGGACTCAAGGGAATTGAATGTCAAACACGGGATCATGTAAGGTCAAAGTGCACGAACTAGCGCCCCTTCCTGCCCCTAAGGGCTCATAATATTACTATAGATCTGCGACGCCTGTATATTAGTAGGGCAAGGACGGGAGAACGAACGAACAAACGAACAGACAAGCTGACGAGCGTACAGACAGGCAGGCCCAGAGCGACATGCGGGCAGACAGGCGGGTGGACAGACGGGCGGCTGACCGACAGACAGACAACGGACTGACTGACTGGCAGACAGACTGGCCGAACTGGCAGCCACGCAGGCGTTTGTTATTTAATCCCTATCTATCATAGTGATGCACATAAGCAAAAAGAACGACATAAATAGCGGAACACAATAACACTAAACGAAGGAAATGAATATTATCGGCGTTTACTTTTTATTCTGGCCATTTCGGGGTCAGATAAATCTATAATGTTATAATTCCGATATCATACCTATTTCGGGGTCAGATAAATCTACATCGTCGTACCTCTGATATCACTTCAGCAGAAAGGAATAGAAACAAAGATGTCGATGACCTACCCTAAGGTAAGGTCAGCTGATATGTAAACCCTTCTCGGCCAACTGGTAGACCTGTTCGCAGACTTTCCACTGACTCTTGACATTACTCAAAAGAAAGAGAACTTTACTTCATTATCATGACTCAGAACTCCTAAATTCTACCTTTTTCTGGTTCAAGAAAGCAAGTGTATCACATGCAGAGGTTATAATAATGCCTTTAAGAGTCCATAATAATAATAATAATAATAATAATAATAATGCGGTTTATTAGTTTCGTATCCAGGCTGATGCCCGCTCACGCGACTTCACATTATTATTAACCCCAGTCCTGATCACTCTAGGTATTTCTTAGCTCTCTAGGAAGCATACAATGCCGCTGCCATTTACAAGTGCTGACCTCTAGCATTCTGACAATATCTTCCACTGCCTATAGCCAGATACCCATTTTACAAATGGGTGGACTGAGGAAAATGTGAATGAAATGCTTTCCCAACGTAAATGAAATGCTTTCCCAGGGTACTTACTACATGATCGTGGTCGAGAATCAAACCCACAACCTCTAGATCTTGAGTCAAACGTCTTAACTGTTCGGCCACGCTGCTCTAAACATCTATGAATTGTATGTAAAATTTCGAACCTGATAGTATCTGTACGTTTTTAATTTTCTGTGGTTTGGTGGTGGGGAGGAGGAGGCGGCACACTAGTTGTAGCACANTGTTATACTTCCGATATCATACCTATTTCGGGGTCAGATAAATCTATATTGTTATACTTCCGATACCATATCTATTTCGGGGTCAGATAAACCTATATTTTATACTTCCGATATCATACCTATTTCGGGGTCAGATAAACCTATATTGTTATACTTCCGATATCATACCTATTTCGGGGTCTGATAAACCTATATTGTTATACTTTCGATATCATACCTATTTCGGGGTCAGATAAACCTATATTGTTATACTTTCGATATCATACCTATTTCGGGGTCAGATTAACCTATATTGTTATACTTTCGATATCATACCTATTTCGGGGTCAGATAAATCTATACTGTTATACTTCCGATATCATACCTATTTCGGGGTCAGATAAATCTATATTGTCATACCTTCGATATCACTTCAGTAGAAAGGAATAAAAGAAACAAAGTGTCGATCAACTACCCTAAGGTAAGGCCAGCTGGTATGCAAACCCATCTCGGCAGACTGGTAGACCTGTTCGCAGACTTTCCACTGACTCTTCATATTACTCAAAAGAAAGAGAACTTTACTTCATTATCAAGATTCAGAACTCCTAAATTCTATCTTTTTCTGGTTCAATAAAAGCAAGTGTATCACAGAGATTTTAATAATGCCTTTAAGAGTCCATAATAATAATAATAATAATGTGGTTTATTAGTCTCGTATCCAGGCTGATGCCCGCCCACGCGACTTCACATTATTATTACCCCCAAGCCTGATCACTCTAGGTATTTCTCAGCTCTCTGGTAAGCATACAATGCCGCTGCCATTTACAAGTGCTGACCTCTAGCATTCTGACAATATCTTCCACTGCATTTTACAAATGGGTGGACTGAGGAAAATGTGAATGAAATGCTTTCCCAGGGTACATACTACATGATCGTGGTCGAGAATCAAACCCACAACCTTTAGATCTTGAGTCAAACGTCTTAACTGTTCGGCCACGCTGCTCTTCATATCTATGAATTGTATGTAAAATTTCGAACCTGATAGTATCTGTACGTTTTTAATTTTCTATGGTTTGGTGGTGGGGAAGAGGAGGTGGCAAACTAGTTGTAGCACATTCGACTTATGCGATTATCCTGCCTTGCATTGCAAACGCGCACCGCTCTGCAACCATTGTGAATGGACTGGGTTAAAGAAAAGTGGGGATTCGTTATGTCTATAAAACAGATATTCCCAAATAATACAGTTCCCTCTAAAAATAATAGGGGTACGTCTGCAAAAAGAAACAAAATATATGTCCCGTGTGTTACCCGAGCATTATGAAAGAGCGTTTCATAATTATTATTATGTGCATCTTATATTTGCTGAATAGCGTTCGAAGACACCAGTATAGGTTCACCTCAATTTTGAGACTTGATAGATGCACAGACCCCAGACACCCTACTCTACTATATGAAACCATTTCTGTACCTCAATATATCATAAATGCCTGGTTTCAGTGTGCACCATACGATGTTGCGTGCACCAATTCTAGCAAAATAAGCAAAATCCTTGGTGGTGTACTTTACAGCCAACATTTCGGTGCGTCATAAAGTGGATGTACCAAGAGAAGAATGCGTATGTCTGGTTGTAGAGAAGAGCTTGGAGGAAGGGAGAGGGGAGGAAATGAAAAGGAAGAAGATAATACGATGAAAAGGAGGAACAAAAGGAAGGCAATGAATGTAAATGATGTTTGCAGAACACTGTATCTGGCAGACGCAAAAGATTTGGAAATAAAAAGCCAGCGAGTGGAAAATAGTACATTTTTGATACGTCAATTGCCATATCTCTCCATGAAATACAGTGATCTCTGCTATTCGTTAACTGATGGGTTTCGAGGAAAAATATAACATATTGATCTTATGGCTAGTACTATTTTTACAATTTGGTGCCCCAAGCCTCCACAAAATGCACATACAAAATCAACATACATAAACTTCATTTTGTACAATAGTTGAAACTAAAAGCAATAATCGAAAAGGAATGTGAGCTGCTTTTTAGTTGTATACCGAAGTAAAGGGAAAATTATACACATGCATAGTCACCAATAAAAACTGGGCGAGACAGGGACGATAATCAGCAACACTAAAAGATTTCCAAAAGAAGGGCCAAGCCTTCTCTATATGGTGAGCTTCAGCACTTACTCTTATGGGCAAAAGAGACCAACGGTATCTACAAAGCGTTGCTTGCAAATTTCTTCATACCAGAATCATAGTACATCTCTGGTATACAGTACCATTTGAATGATTTAGTAATCTTGATAAGTTGGTTCCACTTAATCATATTTTTAGCTGGCACCACAAGCTCTAACTCTCTATTCCCCACCTCTCTCTCTCTCTCTCTCNGTCTCTCTCTCTCTCTCTCTCTCTCTCTCTCTCTCTCTCTCTCTCTCTCGCTCTCTCTCTCTCTCTCTTGTCCCAACCAACCTCTCTTTTGATCCAGGTGTGTGACTGGCAAAGGGATTTTTAAGTTATTTTCCTTATAAAAAATAATGAAAATGAGCTATGTATTCAGAAATATAATATATTCTAATGCTCTCAAAATAAAAAAATGAGTTTAAATTCATGGCATTCCAGGTAATTAAAATTAGAGTCGACGCTCTTGCAATTATTTCAAATAATAAAATGCTACATTAATTTTGTTTTTAAAAAGCCTCAAAGAAGTCGCAAGTTTTCCCTTGCTCTCATATCGTTATGATTTGTCCATGCATTATATGTGTACACCGGATCCGTCACATCACGTCACGTCACGTCACTTTGACGGCTCTTTTTCACGTCCGCTCTTTGTCATGTCATAATCAAGCTGATTGAAGCTGATTCCACTGAGTCTGCTATAGCCCAATATGGCGTCCTTGATGACGACCTAAAGAAGCATCCAGGTCGTCACGAAACATGCCCTTATACCCCAATGACACAGATACTTAGTTTTGGAACACAATGACAATAATGGCATGATACCTCATTTTAGTACACGACTCTCTGCCCCCAACACAGCGCCCTACTGTCTGATAGAGGAAAATCCACTATTACGGGGAGCAATATTCATAACTGTTCCTCAATGGCCCCTGAATTGCATCATTAGACTTGCTGAAAACTCCAGGCCCCAATACAGAATATATATCAATATATATGTAATATTCTGAGGGCCCAAAACGCCTCAGAACAACCCTCTGGCCTCAGGTTCGCCATTTCCCATTGTTTATCGAAGAGATATGCCCGTGACTTAACCGCACTTACGTGCATATTGGGCGATAATTCGAGTGAAGTAAAAGAAAGTGGCATTTGGCCCACATGCAACAACCCTAAACACGTGGTGACTTAAAATAAGCAAACCACTCTCTTTTTTAACTGTCAGAAGCCAATTTGTTCTGTCAGCCACCGTTTTTTTTTCTCCTCCATGAAAGATGCATGCCTGTGCAAATTCTTTGTATCATTTATCTTTGCCGGCAGAACGACAAAAAAAAAACAAACCAGGGGCGTATTCACCATGCTGAATAACTGCGTGCTGGCGGTAGCAACAGAAGATGTCACTGATATTTTGTAAGTTTCCCGTAGAGCGCAAAGTTAACACAACATTGTCCCTAATCCCCAGCTGGCATTGCGTCGAATGACAGGTTGTGACGGCTGCACCCTGCCGCGGCGCCACTCGCGTTTCATTTGTTCCAAAACATCATGGGATGCTCGGAGGCAGTTCGTAGTTTTGTCCCACTGTACAGGTAAAATCGCGTATCAGCGTCTATTCATTTTAATAAAGTCGTGGAGGGCCTTGTGTGTTGGAAGTTCTGACACATTTCGGAGTTATATAATGTCTGGGCTGTAAAGGGCTTGACAGAGGAGCATTGCTAGATTTTGTTACATTATTTTAACAAGCGAACTGAAACAATGCTCAATGTCATTCTCAAGATATATTTCTCGCAATATTTACAAATACCATACGCATCTCTATTTATAAAAACCTCAAATCCTCACCCAAACGGTTAATATCATCAACCTGATTGTTGATATTCTTCCATATTCAGTATTTCGTCGACACAGAATCGATAATGGACCAAGGGCTCAAGTGGTACTGTTACGTTTTTTTCCGTCCAGAAGTAGCATGCCTCGGGCACTTATCGGCGAGTGGCGCTGTGACACGGTGAAACTATGTAGCCAGGTGTGACTGACGCTGTTGCACGGTGCCGGTGCTCCCGTTGTGACGTTGGGGAACTTGTATTATCACTCAGGGTCAAACTGGGGGAGGGGGTGGGTGGGGGTGGGAGCAAAAACTGCAACATAGAACTGCACAGTCATCTACATTGAGGTCTAAATTTAGTTCTGTTTAATCTGCTTGCGTTGGTGTGCAACTCTGCTGCAGCTATCTTGAATTTCACATAGAAAATTGCACTCCAAAGGGCAAAATGGTGCATTAGTTGTTTGATGTATTACCTATAAGCACGTGATTATGGAAATGCGTTGCATAAACCCATTTACGTGCTTTGCCGGTCGGCTAAGCCACATGACGTGCACTTGATTTCGGTAGAGTACAGCCTGTGAGGCAGCGTGGCCGTGTGGCTTGTGAGTCGTAATCAGAAACTGAAGACTGTCAGGTCTGGGGTTTTTGCGTTTGACTTGCAGGTCGGGCAGTTTAAGTTGTAGTCTCCTTGGGAAAGACACTTCACTTCTATTTCCGCACTCGATTCAGGTGTAAATGAGTATCTGGCTTTAGAGCTGGGTAGACCAAGGCGCTGCACAGCTAGCGACCAGAAATGACTTAGTTCTGTATTTCATTTGTAATATTGTGTATTTACATGTAGGAATTGTATTGATCTTTGTGTTTGTATTATGAATGAGATGTATAACATAGTATGACACAGTGAATCAATTTCCCTAAGAGGTAAATAAAAATCGTGTTTTACTTTTCTTTCTTTTTTTTTTTCATTTAATCCTACATTTTTCCAAGTCGCTACATAGTCGAAAACAAACATCTCCGCATTATCGCATCTTTCTCCTAACTGCAACTTTTCCACGTTCCACGGAGTCCAAGTTTAAAACAAGAGTCGACAGAATCACAGCGAAGCAAAACAAGAAATGTGCATAAAACGCAAGTCTCATTAATTGGGTTAACAGGGATCGTTCCGGCTAAAAATAAATCGCCCCGCGTAAGAATTACTGTCATTCCGGAACCGCTCCGGATGACACAGGGCCCCTCCCACGCCGGGACCGACATTTGCCAGTGTTGGGTAGGTTGCCCCTGGGACACTCATCGACCCCGCTACAAGGGGACAGAGTATTATCGTAATTTGGTAATGACGATGGACGGACACAGAGGGGATGATAGGATCTGTTCCCAAAGGAGGGGTTAATAAATCAGGGATGGTTTTTCTCTTTGTGTGTGAGCGTAATATATTATTTTTTGTTGTTTCTGTCTTTTAAGAGACAAGAACGTACACTTTAGTCTATTTACGTTTTTGTGCCATAAAATTTAATAAAAATTATCAGATGCTAAACACTTAAACATCTTCTGGTGAATGCATGTAGCGTGAACTGATATGTAACATATTCAGAATGTATGAAAGCATGCACGGACAGTCATTTGTAGAAAGTAAGAGATGGAAAGAAAGAGCATTTGGTAGATGTATGAGAATGAAAAGGAATCGAAGGTCGACTTGTGAACGCGGTGATAATATCGTAGTAGTAAAGGAAAGGCTGATGTGCGACAAATAACAGTACTAAATAAGGTGCATGGCAAGTGTATAATTTCTTCCTAGTAAGATAAGATAAGATGACAGGATCCACTTGCAACAGGGGGTTAATAATTAAAGGATGGTTTCTCTCCTCTGTGTGTGTGTATAAGTTGTTGTTGTTGTTGTTGTTGTCGTTGTTGTCATTGTCGTCGTTGTCAGAAAACAAAAACAAACAACGTCAGTTCCAGCTTTCTGTGAATCGCATCATACTTCATATCATCCAATCTACAAGTAGTACAAGGCTGACTGACCTTGACAAAGTATATGTGAGTCCCCATGAAAACTGGGACAAAAGCGTTGAGTTTAAGTGAAATCACTTGACTTTGTCGGTTCCAAGCATGTTCTGAGTACATAAGAGTACCTCCGATGGTTTCCCAAGAACTGTATCAATATCAACGAGGTCAGCAAGACCCTCTGTTCTATGTAGGTCTAACCTCTAGGCATGTAAACGCAGCAGGAGACCGTTCTAAAACATAAGTAATACTGAACTCACTGTACATTACTAGCCTAATTTAAGAACCGTGAAGTCGTAAATCGATTCCAGAATCACATTTAAGACTCAGTCTGGAACCGCTAGAGATAAGAACCAAGAAATGTCTCTGACAGTGTTAAAATGTATGAATAAAATCCCGAAACTAACCACTTTCCTGCTGAGTAACCGAAGGAAGGAAGGAGGAAAGATAGGGTGGAAGGAAGGAAGGAAGGAAGGAAGAAGGGAAGGAGAATAAAAAATAAAGGTAAAAAAAAACAGACAGGAAAGATGAAGAAAATGAATTAATGAACAACAAAAACATCAATACAAGAACGGTGACTACATAAACACCACCACCACCAACAACAACAACAATAACAACACTAACAACAACAACAACAACAACAACAACAACAATAACAACAATAACAACAAATCTTCCCTTCCCACCCCACCCCCGCATCCAAATTTAAAAAAACAATCTTTCACCTTACCTAAATCGCAGGAAGTGTCCTGTTCATTCGTTAAAAAAATCAGCTGCCTGACTTTCTAAACCCACGCACTACGCGTACAACTCCTACTCATGGGAAATATTATTGCTGTTAGAGCCCATTTCTTGACCCCTTTGGTATAGACCTTTTTCGGGTACGTCCAAGCACTCTGATTAAACCGTGGAAGAAACAAACAGCTGGTTTTTTTTTTAAGTTTGTTTTCTTACGTGTGTGTGTGTGTGTGTGTGTGTGTGTGTGTGTGTGTGTGTGTNGTGTGTGTGTGTGTGTGTGTGTGTGTGTGTGTGTGTGTGTGTATCTGTCTGTGTGTGTGTGTATCTGTCTGTGTGTATGTATGTGTGTGTGTGCGCGCGCGCGTATATGTGTGTGCGTATGTGTGAGAGAGAGATGAGAGAAAGAGAAAAAGAGAGAGCGTGCGTATGCAGTAGCCAAACTAAAGGCGGGTGGATAAATTATTGTCATTGTTATTTACAGTATATAGGCCTTCTTCGATTTTATAATAATATATTATCCTCATTTGTACTTACAGTACCTCAACTGAATAGTTATTGTTATTGTTATTATTGTTACTTCATTCTGCTCATAATAAAGGTAAAAAGGATGTATTCATGTAACGCCTATTCATTTCATTAGAAAGCCACTTACAACCATGAAATCCGATATGCCATCATTTTCGCTAATACCGAGTTGCATGGTAGCCTTAGTTTTCCTACTCTGAAAGGCTTCACATGTTTAAAAACTAACTTTTCTCGGTGCAGATTCGTGTAGCCGCCAGCTTTTGTTTTTATATACTGAAAAATAGTTGCGTCGCTACTCTTGGTTAGAATTAACAAGTTAAAGGCTGTGTCGCGCTTCTTTGTCCAGTCGTTTGTTGGCCTATGCCCAGTATAAAAAAAAAAAAAAAATTCGCTGTTCAATCATGGCAATCCCAATAGAAGAATGGGTGCTGTAAGTAGTGAACATAAAGACACTAAATGACTATCGTTACCTGTGGCCGTATGCATAATCCATACGTTAGTTAACGTATGGCGTTTAACACAGTGAGCACTACTAATGTTTTGGGAGTTCCCTGTGGTTATCGCAATCCGTTAATTAACGTAAGGATTATGCATACGGCCACTGTTCTCTAAACCCTACACTAAGTGACAAAAAACGAGACATGAACCTCATAAACTAGTTCGTGCACATTGCCACGACAATAAAACCCGGTGGTAAAGTTAGGATTTGCATTTACGAAACCCGTGTGACTTTCCTGTTTAAAAAAAATGGAACTAGATCTTCAGAAATGACGATTTCACCTAGTCCCTAAAAAGCAACGACGGACACCGAAAGCACGATTTCAACAGTTGAAACACATAATATGGCAAATTAAGGAAACAATCTTAAAGGGTGTTAACAATGCAGCTATTCCTTACAAACCTGAAGAAAAATAGTATGCTTCCACCTGCAAACTTCCTTAGGGTATAATGCCGAAGTTCTTGGGACCCTTCCGTTGAGGTTTTACCCCACAGCGTGTAATTATTATGTTGCTTACCAAACGCTTAACCTGGGAAGTCTTAACAGTTCGATATGTGTCATAAAATACTGCTGCCAATAGTTTTGAGTTACAGATTCCAATCAACGGCGTAGCGGGGAATACCGATCAAGAGAATAATGCCATAGGGCAATAATCGATTTACGTCCCTTTGGTCACAGCCAATAGCATTCAATGATCTCTTATTAGCCGGACTTTACTGGGCGACAAAAGACCTTTATGCCACACGTGAAGCCGATATCTGAACTCAAGACAATATCTACAGGAGGGTCGATAAGCATGTAAAAAATCTCGATATACTTGACAGCCACGTTAGAAAAGGTACCTTTAATGCTGACGGCTTCAGGCAAGTGACTTTACTTTTGGTTGGAGAACCTATTGACTTCTTTCACCTTCTTATTTCTATCTTTACACAATCCATGCATCGTTGATGATATCTCTCCTTTATAGGTCATATCTATATGGCAACCACTTGTGTAACACATCCGTCACTGGCCGTTTATCCGTCTTACTGTCCCAAATATAAAACACGAAGAAAATACCCTTGAGTCGACGACCCATTTACAAAATTTAAACCTGTAGCAGTTAGTCAAGTGTGGCTGTACTTCGATATTAATTACTTAAGGCCCTTCTGGTGAAAAAGAAAAAAAAAAAGGAGGGAGGGGAGGCTTGAAGGGGCACTTCAATAATTATTTGAATTCAGTCGCATGCTTCACACAAGAGTGTTAGGACGCAAATTTCACGAGTAAAACATTTCATGCTGCACACAGACTTCACAGATGGTCAGTTTACTACATTTCTGAGCGTTACGACATGGAAAATTGATATACAAAAACGTTTAATATTGGAAATATGAACCAAATTTATCTGCGCCAAGCTGTGTCCATGCTATTTCTAACTCCTACCGATAAAAGGGTTTATCTGTGCTGAAACTGTTTTTTAAGAAAATGAGTGGTTATGTTTGAATATATAACTCTTTGCCTCTATAAAGTTGTCTGTTTCTGTAAATGTATCAAGGGCATTCATAGTCTTTCTAAAACATGTTGTCGGAGATATGTATTGACATAAATATTTTGAACAGGCAACAAATGTAATTTTGACTTAAAAACCATCTTAACGTCGATCTTTGCAGAGGACCGGCCACGTTCATGTATGACATACAGTCAACTTGATCGGTAAATGCGAAGACTCTTGATAATCCCTTTTGTCAGATGAGGTTAGGCTTGTAGACTGGTCATGCGTTTCCCGGTAAAGATCACACGATGCAGCTTTAACTCATGGCTCTAGACAGGACAGATTTTGTCTATCTTAGTCCCAGCTTGTATAAACAGACCATCTGGCTGAGACGATTCCCTTCTTTCAAGAATCTAAAGGAGCCTCCATTACAGAGGTTTGAGTGTACACACCTAATATCGCATGCTTTGTAAACATCGTGTAACCATGAAGTAAACGAAACAATTAGACTGACTGACTCTCAACCCGGGTACATATATGAGTGGGGCTTCTGCAGTGATATCTGCAATGTTTGATCTCATATCTAGATCTACGGCGTTTCAGTACAGCCGTAATCATTCTGAAGTGCCGTAAAAGCCTAGCTTAAACAAGCTAATCTGAAGTGCGTGGTATCTACATAATTAAATATCATCAGAGGCAGTAATCCCAACAAGTAACATTCCAGAAACCCGCCTCGTTTGCATGTAATTTTGTTTGGGCAGTCATTGTTAGGCACTGGGGACAAAATGGAGGCCATTTTGGCGTCAAACTCAGTCAATGAACATGTATCCATTAACAGAATTTGAGATCAACTGTTCTAAAATAAGTATTCAGGCAAACAATAAATGACTGTTTATTGTTATATTGTGGTTGTTGCTACTTTTGAGAGAGGCTGGAAAAACAGATACTGTGGGCACTGTTGGGAGTCCACTTGTAGATCTATTCTTCAAAAACGTACTAGACTATTATGCGTCTTGCTCCTATCTGGAAACTGGGAACATCAGACTGGCTTCGTGCACAACCATCAAAGCTGACTGCCCAGCAGTATGTTACGTGACCTCCTGACTCTTCTACGTCCACTACCATAAGTTTAATGGCATCAAGTTAATAATGGCGATCCCGAACAACCAGAAAATATCTCTAGTGCCTCTGTAGTTTGTTATTGTTGTTGTTATTGTTGTTGCTGTTGTTGGTGTTATTATCATTATTATTATTAGTAGTAGTAGTAGTAGTAGTAGTAGTAGTAACACCATTCTTCGAATGGGCTTTGTTTGCCCAAAGAGCGAATTTCTAATCCGGGGCATAAGCCGACTAACGACAGACAACAAATTAACGTAAAGGTGACGCGACCTTTGACCCGTAAACTCTGACCAGGGAGAGATTCGCAACTTTCTGTTTCAGCAAATTCAAAACAACAACTGGTGGTTATACAAAGCGCTACAAAGAAAGCGAGAGTCTCTCTCTCTCTCTCTCTCTCTCTCTCTCTCTCTCTCTCTCTCTCTCTCTCTCTCTCTCTCTCTCTCTCTCTCTCTCTCTCTGTGTGTGTTTCTCTGTCTGTGTCTGTGTCTGTGTGTGTGCGTAGCTGTGTGTCTGTGTACATGCGCGCGCGCGCGCGCGCAAATAGTCTACTTAAATAGGACTAAAACGCAACTCGGCACTAACGAAAATATTGCTATGTCAGATTTCATGAGTGTTGGTGGTTCTGTTATGAAATGCACAGGCGTTTCATGAACTCTTCCCCGTTATCTTTATAATAATATGATTATGATTATTATTATTATCATTATTTGGTGATGTGTATGTGACGTCAATGTATCGTGAGTCATCTAAGATGTATGGTATCTACAGTAATTGGTCCCTTTACCGATGACACTACTCGAATAGTATGAACTGATTTCTTGAATAGAAATATAGAGCTGTCTGAACGGTAAATCCGAGTAAATCCAATACCTAAAGCTAATGACAAAGAGGGAAAATATGTGATATATATTGATCCACAAGTCTGGAACTGCACTGTAAGAAATTGTATGGCTGGTATAATCTTCCCCTGCAAGGTAGGTCCAAGAATATCAGAAGAGGATAGTTTAGTACTGTTCGTTCTGGTGGTAGTGATGGTGGTGGTGATGGTGGTACCAGTGGTAGAGGTGACGACAGTGGTGACAGTGGATGATACCTTTATAGTGGGAAAGGGAAAATGTGATTAGGTAAAGACTATGGAGATGTGCACTATCCTGTGGTCCTGTTTCCAAAGCTAACGCAGACGAAAACTCTCTTGAGCTTAGCATTACTAACAAACTGAAGACTTTCTCAATCCTATCCCAATCTATTTCTTCTTTTCCTTCCTTACGTCCTCACTTTCTTTCATTGCCTGTAGTTTATGTATTGAATTTTATGTTATTAGCCTTGAGCCAGATAAAGGCTTGAATCCTGAATCCTTTCCTATCGTCTCCGGTTCCCCGCCCCGCCCCACCCCACTCCGCTTGCCTCCATCTCCCATCCTTCCC
>JAWQUT010000376.1:617016-628014 GCA_033807755.1 Ellobium chinense | reverse complement strand
GAGAGAGAGAGAGAGAGAGAGAGAGAGAGAGAGAGAGAGAGGGAGAGAGTAGAGACGCAGACAGCGTAGAAAAATAATGATATTATGTATGCAATCTTCAACATGACAACTTAATTTCCCTGAGATCGTAACATCTCACAGCCTACTCTCTTTCAATCTTTCTCCCCACGCCAAAAGTCCAATACTCAGACATGACACCGTGGACAGAGCCATTTTGATGTTTCTGAAAACCGCATGTCTGAAGATTATGTATCATGGATTTATCCATGGGTTTATCATGATTTTTTTTTTATTGTCATCATTTGAGGGTGGGAGAGGGAGGGAGAAGAAAATTCGCAAAGATTAGGCAGTAAAAAAGGATGAGAGAAAGGAAATATAAGGAATATAAATATGCAATGACTGGTCTAGAAGATCAAGTAAAAACACCATGAAAGCAGAGAGATAACTTTGATTTTCAGAAAATCAGTCTTATGGAATTTTATGTTATGAATTCTTAGCACATTACTGATGCCNTGAGAGAGAGAAAGAGTATGAGATATATATATATATATATATATATATAATATAATTATTAGATATATATTAGATCAATTAAAACAAACCTGGCATCTGCACCTCGTCCCCCATGAACCTGTAAAACAAAGCTTTTTGGTACTCTTCAAACTCGTCGTCTATATAGGGCATAGAGGCCCGGCGAGGGTCGCTTGGATCCATGTCAAGGCCATTGGCGTGTCAAGCTTTGACATCATGTAGTATACCATGTAGAACAGCCTCACTGAACTGCTTCATTATTATGTTATAGAGAAATCAATGTCTGAATGATCGAAAAAGCAAAAGGGTCACAACAGCGCACGTTGATTGGATTACGACGCAAGCAGATAATCATTAGCAGTGTTTGTGACGTCATCGCACACAGCGTTCAAGTACTTCCGGAAGATGTCATGTCACCGCGTTAGCAGGTTATGAGACGTGTAACGTCAGAGATAAGGACCACTTATAAAAAAAAATGTGTCTGACAAAGGAATCAGTACTTTACAAGTCTACAGACAATTAGCAATGTTAGGATGTTTTGGGGGCAGTAAAGAGTTCATTGATTGCCACCATAGGTTTTCGATTATGTCAAAAAGCCTTCATGTGGAAGATAAAATGAAACGCCAGAACGTTACAGCAAAAGTGCATTTAGGGCTTAACATGCGGGGAATAAATTAATACATTTTCAAAGGATAACTCTAGTCTGCAATGAAGTTATACACGAAAATTACAACTTCACTCGTGTCACGTTTTGTCTTGATTTCAGCAGCGCCATTCATAAATGTTAGCATCGGTTGACAACGACAAATGTTTTTTTCTTTTGTAATCACTCAGGGTTCAAATGGACCTTCTTAGTTAGATGAAGCCGGAGATGACGAGACACTGATTAACGGTAGTATATTCAGTTACATACACTAGATAACTCTTGGATTCGGTCAGAGCAGTTAAGTTAAATAATGAATTGAACTGCTTGATTAGTTGGGCCATCTCCTCATGAAAATATTATCGTAGTTAGTTGAATGCCAATTACTATAGACTCTGATATTTGTCAGTGCCAAACCACTTTGATTTCAGCCAGAATAATTTCCACAACAACTTTCGAAAATTTTAGAGTTGTGTTGTATTCTACAACATACTTCTATCTAAGCATGAATAGAAAAATCGATGAAAAAAAAATAATCCATGACAATGCTTCGCGTATTGGCCATTCATAATGAAGCCACACCGGAAGCACAGATGGTACTTGCAACACCTTTCTGAATCTCTGAGAGGTACAACCAAAACCAGAATAAAAATCTTCTAACGATTTTGTCCTTATTTCGACTTAACACTCGGTAAGTTGTCGAAGAGTATGAGTGATAAGTTTTAAACTTAATTTAAAGAGACTTTCAGCTGCTAAGTAATCACAAACTTTCCAAGTGTGAATAATAACAAAAGTAAAACGGACAAGCTGCAACCATAACTTTCACACACAATCCGTGAGTAGGCTACCCCTTGCCCCATGGACTCGCAAGGAAGTTTGGCAAAAATGTAGCTGCAATTTGGAGCACATAGCGGACAAGTGATCCAAATGCATCGTTGAATTAGAACGATAGTCGCCCATTGTAGCTTAGCAACCTTCTGTCTTGATAATGTGATTTCGCTCTGACCAAACAATCTATTCAGATTACTTCTCCATTGCTTGCCCTCTAGGATCACCATTATAGCCACTGTGTTACATTAGATATTGCCCCCTTGACAATTAGTAACATGGCAAGTCATACTAATAAGCGGCAACTAATTGACCAAAGTGGACGCAGAGTGAAATGATAGCAATGGGACCGAATATAGTGGGAATATTAGGCTGTTTCGTGGTTTTAAAAAAAAAACAAAGAAAAAAAAGGCCACAGCAACCACAAATAAAGCCAGTTATCGAAAATATGTTTTTCTTCATTTTTTTCACTTATTACTCACTTCCTAATGATTCATGGAAGAAACGTCTAATGTCACCGCGAAAACTGAACAGCTCTTGAATATACAAACGCCATAGTATAATAATTATGTTACTCAGACCTTAATGGCACTGTTTCATTATAATCACACTGCATGAATTCACTGAGACAATTACTGGGATTTTTAAATGTCAGATGACACTCAGACAAAAAAAAAAGAACAACATTTTCAAAATAGTAACGCTTATGTCACTGAAACTTATTAAAATCTTTGTCGTAATCGCGGTTACAAAAAGTCATCTAAACTACTTACAGCCATGGCAGTAAGTAAGAATCACCTCTTATGATAAATATTCCAGGAGAGTATCGATATTAATAACATCCAAATGACTGTTCAGCCACATCCCTCTTCGTGTACGATACTGTGTTATTTCCGTGAACTGCAATCCAACAGACAAGATCCACAAGGACCAAGTCTCAGCGCATCCTACGAACAAGACGTGTGATTCCAGACCAAGATTCCAGAAAGCAATAAAGGCGGTGGGTTGATCTAGAATAACGAGGTGATGGCTTGTCTGAATATTGCATGATAAGAAGCTCCTGAATTATTTACACAGTGTTATGAGATGTATGACGAAGTGGGCGAATATATTATGGGATGCATCAGGCTGCATTCTCAAGTCACACGATTATAAGGATATGCAAAGCAACTGCCCATATGCATCTAAAATTCCGCATATTGAGATCCTGTGTACTGAGATATCAGATGTAAACAAAAACAGCTGCTAGCGTGTGTAAGTTCTGGGGCAAATTTTATGGAGAGGAGGGGGGAGGGTAGGGACTAACCCATTCTGGACCTACAGCGAACGACTGAATAGAGATATCATAAGTAAATAACAGCTGCTGGCGTACGTGTATAAGATCTGGGGCAAAGATGAAGTATGGGGGAGGGTGATAAGACAAAACTCTTTTGAACCTACAGAAAACGACTATATCCCTCAATAGAAAAAAGAAATTCTCCCTGGCCAAGGTATCCCACAAGAACGATGTCAAAGAAAAAGAAGACAAAGTATGATGATGATGTCGATGATGATGGCGAAAATGACCACGACATAATGAAGATCAGGCTATTCATATCCATATCATGACCCCTGAGGACGGACTATCTACTATCAGAACTCAGACAGAATGAATTCCTGAACAGAAAAACAATAATGTCCTCGACGGCATTATCAAGGTATCCTGTACAAAAAGCGATGTCAAGGAAAAAGAAGACAATTTGTGATGATGATGATGATGATGATGATGATGATGATGATGATGATGATGATCTCTCACTTGCTCTATTCCTTTTTCCATTTCTGGCTCTCAGATATGTATTCACTTGCCTTTCTTTGTACGTCTTAAACTCGCATTGTCAGTCTTGAAACCGTGTTTAACACGAAACGTCGACTATTTTTTCTTTTAATTTCATTATACATTTTCCGAAAGTTTTGTATCATTGGGCAGAATCATATTTAGTTATGATGATGATGATGATGATGATGATGATGATGATGATGATGACAGAATTTGTATCATTGGGCAGAATATTTAGTTATAATGATGATGATGATGATGATGATGACAGCGGTAACGACGACGATAATAATGACGATCACCCTTTCAACATCCTACCACACTCCTGAGGCCATAATGTCTACTATCAGAACTTACACAGAATGCAACAATGGCCATTACAGAATTAGCGAAGAGCACTCTGAGTCGCCTAAGTAAACACATGGGTTCGGGGAGAATCGATGAGTCGTCTGGGTACTAACTATCCTTAGGGTGCTCAATCTATTCGTAGCTGGTAGTAGCGGTTTGAGACAGTGTTTTGGTAACAGTTTGAAAGGGTAAGATGAGGTCTGGGAGATGAAGTGGGATGCTCCGTCTCTTATTTACTAAATTTTCTTTAAAAAGGTATTAGCTACAAAATGTGTCTTGTTTTTCCTTGAAAGCACGTTTCATTTAGGCATGCAGATACATAAGGGATACATACAGGGTTTACTCGCAAAACAGTTCTCCCAGCTGCATAGTTTAGTCTAAAACTACATCACAAATAGATGTTTTATGTAAATGCGACGCTGTTGCAAATTTGCATTATTATCAAAGTGACCATCACTCGTTGTTGATGTTGTTATTGTTGTTGTTGTTGCTGCTGCTGCTGTTGTTGTTGCAGCTGCTGCTGCAGCTGCTGTTGTTGTTGTTGTTGTTGTTGTTGTTGTTGTTGTTGTTGTTCCTTGTCTACCATTATGCGACAAGCGCCATTAAAAACTATGGGTTGGATAAATAACGCTGTCTATCCTATTGCACATGCAGTGACTAAGGGTAAGATCACCAGTGCTGTTTCCAGTAGTTATCGCCAGCCCTTAGCTAGATAGCATAGTAACAGTTATGTCCCTAGCTAACCATATTAATATAGCAATGTTCATCAACTTTGCCTCAGTTTTATTAGAACCAATCGCATTGGCATTACTGGAGTCTGATGACTAGCGAATGACTGCACGGATTTTGCACTGCTTTTTATTTCTTCAAGATGTCATACCAAACTCCCACAAGTACTACCCAAACATGTACTTTCGGAATAATATCGAAACTCGTAACACTTCATCCAGAATACTCAGAACGTGTTTACGAACTAGAATGAGAAACTACCCGTATTTGCCGTCTGCTGAGCAATCCACATATTATTATTAGCTGATCCTAGAGTCAGCTGGTACATTCGACATTCAGCCCTCCCACAAGAAATCAGTTGTTTGAACAATGTCACGACTATCCACAGTATGGACCTAGGGAACTTAAATATTTATCAGAGCCAAAGATCCCATTAATATATTTTGTTTCATTAGTGGTATCACTTGAAACGTGTTTTGTATTGGGTCATGAAAATTCCCTATGCATGTCAAGGATTTGTCATACTGTTTACACACGTCTCGCCAGTCGTATAGTGCATTATTATTATTATTATTATTATTATTATTATTTATTTATTTATTCAAATAACCTCTTTACATCGGGGCTGTATCCAAGGAAGATACAATACAAATAAAACGTACTAGCTAAAATACAGGCATTTAAGATCATACAAATAACCGGAACATTACGAGCAAACTACAGCAGAGTAAAATACATCAATTAGTATAAAACTAATGCAATATAAGAAAAAGAAATGCCGCTTTCAATAAGTTTTCACGATCTTGTGCATTCAGAAAAATTAATCAAAACGTGGATTAAATATGCCACTGAATGCTTTGGTTAATTTCTCTAACAAAGTCAGTAGTACACAGTCTTACAATACAATATATTAAGTCAGATGTAAAGATTGATCATGGAAAAAGGGGCGTAGCGAAACTCTTGATTTAGTATTTAACAAAATAATCCACGCCAGTTCACTTCATTCGATGTTATACTGGTTGAGAATAACGACCAGTTCTAGTCAATAGTAATAATAATAATTAATAATGAAACATATGTACCGCTCTTGAGTGCTTTGGTCTATTTCTCTGAAAAAGACAGTATTACACAGTCTTACAATATTAAAATAGCTTATGTGTAAGACTGAACGTGGTGAAAAGGGCCTAGCAAAACTCTTGCTTAGCAAACCAAAATGACCAACAAAAAAAAAAAAAACTGGATGTCATTTCACTTTATTCGATGGTTGTGTTGGTTGAGTATGACGATCATTTCTAGAATATTATTAAAAACAGAATTTTGTTATAAGGTTCAAACTGAGCTCAAATTTTATTATGATCTCCCTTAGAAGTCTTCTTCCATTTAAGCGCTTCTGAATGAATGTCAAAGGACATAGATTGCTAAAGAGTTCTACAATACTTCAACACTAAGTGATTTGAATGTCTAAAGTGAACTGATTGGTATACAAATCCTGAGAATTTTGAAAACCCATGTTTTACATTACCAACGGCTACAGTCTTTGACCAAAGGTCAGTGGGTGAGTGTAAAATATAGACGAATGAATCGACCCGTAAAGGTGATGAGAAATCGGTGTGGGCAAGTAAGTACTGGTGACATTGTAATTATCATGTCGCGCCAATTTGGCGCCCAAGCACTTCCATTTAGGGATGTGAGTGATCGATACTCGAGTGTGTCGGGTGGAGTAACTGCTACACATACGAAGAGATGGAGGGACAGTGAGACAGAAGAAGATACATCAAATGACAGACTGCTGAAAGATAAAGATTGGCAGGCGCAAGATGAAAAGCATACATAGACTTATAAACAGACAAGCAGGCTGGTACATGTTGATAGCTTTGAATGTATCACTTCAAGGAAATAGTTAATCTAGCAGAAAAGGAAAAAGGATGAAAAGTATCTTAACTAACGACCGGACAAAATGGAATGTCAGACATACAGACAGAGAGCTGCCAAATAACTGAGGCATAAAAAGGCAGGCAAGAAGGCAAAGAGACATACAGCAATAAGAAAAGATAACAAAGGCTAACGATGTAAAGATAATGATTTGAGGAAGGTTTTAATGAAGTGTGTGTGCTATCCACCGAGTAGTGGGAAAGAAACAAAAGATTTTTGGCACCTATTAGAGAGGCAAATCACTCATATTGAACAACCCAATTAATCCACTACTATATAAAATCCCCCCCCCCTTTTTTTTAGAGCCCTGCTAGCCAGTGTCAGGGTGTAGAAATATGTAAAATGACCTGTGATCTAAAAAATAAAGCATCCAGTTTTAAAGTTTCAGGTACAATTTGAGCCTTCTAAATTAAAAAAAAATAAAGTGTGTAGGCCTATGTATTCGCACGCGGTCAAAACCGGCCGAATGAAAAATTGGGGACCAAATCAGAACTCGAGGTGATCTTTTTTGAAAGAGATTTGTGAAAAATNAAAGACATTTGTGAAAAATTTTGGGCGTTGACCCCCCTTTTTCTTCCCGTTAAAAGATCGGGCAAAAGAAGTACTTTAACCTCCATGGAAGAAATTTCCCGGAATCACTGTGGTATTTGTAAAATAACACATAATGGTAATAGGGTCAAAAGAAGAAAAAACAATAGGTTCCAAAGACCAAAAGAGACACTAAAAGAAGAGGAAACAAGAGAGAAGGAAGAAAGAAAATTCTTCCACACGCTCTAAAAATTTGTTCTCCATAACCTTCGATCCTTATAACAGAATATATTGACCGACTGACCGGAAGCACCGATTGACACGAGAGACTGACCAATGAGACTAGGGACAAATTAGCATGCACGTGCTCATGAATTATTTCCCTTTGTTGTTTGGCAAGTGCCGGTATTCAGATACCTGGAAGTGGATGACATTTCAATTGGCTACGCATGCGCACCAATTTCAAGGTTATCTGGATCACGGAGTGCTGAAATTTGCACTGACCCAGTTACGAGGATAAATGACAAAATTGAGATGACAGAGATATTATGTCATAATGATTAAATGTTATGAAAAATGTTGTATCTCTTCTATATTTCAAGACCTTTTCTAATTGATGACCCTCAAGAGTCACTCACACAACTTTATACAGTTACGGTATGTCAATTTAAAATTCCACTACTGGTGAAGTGTGATATCAGCAACATCCTTCTCTTATATATGGACCTTTTATATGTTAAAAAGAAGCTTCATTATAAATTATAATGTAAACATTCACACATTTACCCTCAACGGGACAAAATTCATCCAAACAAATATATAACGTATAGATTTCACACAAACGAACTTAGTTTACAAGGGATACATTTCCGTACAAAAAAAAAAAAAATATCTAGATACATAAAAATTATTTATTTCTATTTGAATACATATCAGAATTTACTGATGCAATGTACCATATATTACATCAATATGGAAGTCATAGCTATGGTGGGTGTGAGTAATGAGGTGGATGACAGAAAAGTGAAAAAAAATATGCAATAGAAGAATCGGTGGTACAAAAATGCTGTTGGCGATGACATTATTGATGATGAGTCGTGATGATGACGATGCTGATGCTGATGTTCGAAAAGACTGTAGTTGTCCACAATGCTTGCGCTACAAGATGATTCCTACATCGTTCTTCCCACACCTGACGGGACGACCCTACTATGGCCCTGATGCTGAAGAACGTTCTCAATAACGTTCTTTCTCATTTATTGATATTTAAGTTCCTGAGGCCTGTTTGTGTTTTTTAATAATTTCTAGAGTACCTATATAAGTTTAATTATTCAGATGTAAAATCGAGTACCAGGCCAAGAGGAAGAAGAAGAACACGAAGAAGAAGAAGAAGAAAAAGAGGAGGAAGACGAAGAAGAAGGGGGGCAAGAGGGAGAGGAGGAAGAAGAAGAAGAAGAAGAACAACAACAACAACAACAACAACAAGAAAACAACAACAACAGCGGCAACATGAAGGGAGGGGGCATATTAAGTAGAATAAACCAATACAGTATCACAATCTGCTTCGAAAAAAAAGTTCACACTGCATAAAACAAGCTTTGTCTGGAAAGAGTGCTGACGATGCAGTGTGAAACAGTTTTTGATCTTTTTGCTCTACTTTGCATTGCATGACTAAGACCGTATCCCGCAGTCATCACTTTCCTTTCCAACCCATTACCCTAATTAAGCTATCTGCACAACACTCCAGTTCCAATGCTAGAATAAGGGTCCTTTTGTGCTGACATTTCGTGTTTCTTTCAAGGGTTGCAATAGTGTGAGGCAAACTATCAATAGAGCAGGCAGCGGTGCAGCTCATACACCTAATCCATTACTGCAACACTAACACCTTTTTCTTCTTCTGTGAATTATGTGTAGAAAAGGCACACATTCGCCGGAAGTGGAGTAGTGCTGCCAAATAGTAAACTTGAAGAGGGTCGTTACCCAAACTTTTTAACTACCAAAAAAGCCATCTTGGCTTACCCCTTCCTTATCACCAATGCCCGAATAAAGTGCAAACTAAACTGATCTATTTTGCATGAAATTAGCGAGATTATGAGACCGAATAACCAATTATATTTACAAACATCGGGGATATAACATAATAGAGAGCTTTTATTTTCCAGTCCGTATCTTGTACGGACCATTATAACATACAAAGGCATGGCATTTTCTGATATTAAAATCGTGTTGCATGTTGCAAACTAAAATCAAATGTGAATTTAGCATCTAATCTACATTTAGTTTGTAAAATACCAGGAAATGCCAGAGAGACATTCCAACCCTACAATATAAGCTCTCTAATGTCGTAGAACATATTATACTTGAGACTGACTCATCTATTTACAGGTGTCCACAACAAAACAAATATTGTCCTTGTTGTTATACATCGTCGCACTGAACAAATCTTAACTTTGCAGAGAAATGCTAACAGATATCTGTTTTCAGACAAAATAATGCCAGTATGTAGAGTATAACCGTATATCTAAACACGCATTACAGTAGCTTGATACTTGCATCACCAACAATCTAGCGTCCCATACAATATTTTGATACACAGACTACATGTACCTGTAAAATCTTGTGTATCTTTCTGCCATGTCCGCTTGAATCTTGAACAGTACAGTACATAAGGAATCAAAATTGGCAGTGACATCAACAGTAAAGTTCGCTTGAGAATCACACTCATCGTCCTACTGTTGTTGTTGTTGTTATAACCGAGGACATCAAACACACAAAGCCGGTACATGAGGGTAGTCAGCCCTGCTAAGTTATATGGCCTTTACACGTATATGGTGGGAAGAAACTTATTGTGAGATACAGTAAGCATTTTGAAAATTAAAACGAAATTCATGATAGCAAGCGAGTTTTTGATCCACTTTTCAATTTATCGGCTTCAAAATGGCGTCTCTTAGGCGATATTTCAGGTCGATGACGAAACTTTACCACCAAAATTCAGTTTCATCCCAATGAACAATACAGATTACAGAGTCCATCAAAAATGTAGAAAAGTGCTATAGAAAGGAGCTATAGCAAAAGCGTGTGTGAAAAAAATGTAGGTCATCATGGATCACATAATGGGCAGAAAACAGTGGATAAAAGTGGGTTTTATTACCCTCATGTACCTTTGTCCAAAAAATTCCCCATGCACGAACGTAAGAACATCCTGGCACACTATCCTTCATATTCGAAATAGTAAACAGGTCTCCCCTCTTCGGATATTCAAAAAACACTTTTGTTGTTGGTTCTACTTCTGAACGCTACACATAACGCCATTAAGGGGCGGTAGTAAATAATGTGCCACTAGCTATATTCAAATCAGGACAAATTGTGCGGAAAACTCCATCATGTTTGTCATGATTTCTGGAGAACCAGTCACACATTAACATAAAGGTATGAAACCATATTACCTGGATGAACGTTTTGAAAGTGAAAGGACGCTACCTTTGATGTTCCAAAGTGTCTGAATAGCATGTAATTGACCTACTGGATCGTCCATCATAATCTGGTTTCAGAACTCCAGGCACGATATTTCTGATACTGTTTTGTTTTTTTTGTGTTTTCTCACATGCAACACAATCGCACGTGTCTAAAAAAAAAAAAG
>JAWQUT010000376.1:579331-598442 GCA_033807755.1 Ellobium chinense | reverse complement strand
GGGAACAGGACGCTGTACGGCGGTCGACTAGTAATGATTTTGTTGTGTATTTCATTCGTAACGTTTTACGTAGTGTCCTCGGGAACGACACTTCATTCCCCTTTCCTCACCCGAGTTGGGTNGGCAAAGCGCATTATACATCATTCGGGGGGGGGGGGGGGGGGGGGGGGGGGGGGGGGAAGAGAGAGAGAGAGAGAAGGAGAGAGAAGAGGGAACAGGACGCTGTACGGCGGTCGACTAGTAATGATTTTGTTGTGTATTTCATTCGTAATAGTATGGGAAGGATTTCCATTTGTGGTAACTCCTACAACTACGGTCAGTACCTTAATTCCGAATAACGTACTAATACAACCCTAACCCTACCCTCCTAACCCTAACCCTACCCTTAACCCTAACACTAATGCCCATCGAGACAGGAGCATCAGTCGAAGCAAGCGTAACTCCTTATCGCCAGTTACCACATATGGAAATCCTCCCATAGTATGTATTTACAGGTATAAAGTGTATTGTTCTATGTGCTTGTGTTATAAATGAAATGTATAACACTGTATGACACTGTAAACCAATTTCCTTAGCGGAAAAGAGAAGGGGGATAACAGTCTTATTCTTTCGTAATGTCAGAATTTCAGTAGAAAATCCTGTCCTCTTCAGAAACAATGTGCATCGGCGAAAAAAAGTGCAATAAAATATACTGCGATTAAGCGGTGTCTATGGCACCTTTCATCGGTACATGATTCGTCAACAGTGGGATGGGACCCACTTCCCAAAACGGTTGTAGTGTACGAGATATGGTGGACTGACCATGGAGAATGCGATGCAGTGACCGTAATTATAGTGACTGCCCAGACCATACCGGGTGTAAGCATTTTAGTGATGGCTGGTAGGTAGTGAAGGGTGATGAGAACCAAGAGNGAGAGAGAAGGAGAGAGAAGAGGGAACAGGACGTTGTACGGCGGTCGACTAGTAATGATTTTGTTGTGTATTTCATTCGTAATAGTATGGGAAGGATTTCCATTTGTGGTAACTCTTACAACTACGGTCAGTACCTAAATTCCGAATAACGTACTAATACAACCCTAACCTAATTGTGGTTAAGCGGTGTCGATGGAACTTTTCATCGGTACATGTTTCGTCAACAGTGGGATGGGACCCGACCCACTTCCCAAAACGGTAGGAGTGTAAGAGATATTATGGTGGACTGACCATGGAGAATGCGATGCAGTGACCGTAATTATAGTGACCGCCCAGACCATACCGGGTGTAAGCATTTTAGTGATGTTTGGTAGGTAGTGAAGGGTGATGAGAACCAAGAGGGCTTGAATGGTAAACGTAGATGGTAATGGAGAGAGATAGAGAGAGAGAGAAAGAGGAGGGGAGAGACAGACAGACATATGCACATACATAAACACACACAAACAAACAAAAACAAATAAACAGACAATGAGAGAGAACCTTATAGGCAGAGACAAGTAAAGAGGACGTGAGACAATAAGAACATGTTGGCAACTATGATATAAAAAGCCTAAAACGAAGTTTTCATTATGTAATTTGTATTAAAGGTCAGACAAGATATGTCAACTGATAAAAGGGCTTATGTTGGTTTTCCCTCCAAAATTATATTTTAACATACTTGCCAATATTCTTCAACTAACAAGATATTTTCACGAGACTGCGAAGGCCCTTTCTATATTTGCAGAAATAAGGCAACAATTTTGTTGAGGAAAAAGCTATAAATATTCAAATACAGGAACTCGACTTTCTAAAAAGCAGTTCTGGCAAATTTACGCCCCTCTGTCAGAAGACATTAGATATGGATCAACCATGTAAGCAGCGACTAGCCACCAATATGGTCATCTTTCGACAAACACTTAAACAATTCTACAGCGTAAACGGAAGCGAAAGACAGAGGTGAAAATTGCAAATACAGTTAAGTATATTACAGGATATACGGCATTCAGTTAGGTTTTAATAGACAATGAACGCGTAGAAAGCATGATATAACTTTCGTTTAGTGTTTTATCGCATTTCAACACGTGATAAGACAAAACTCATATTCATCTACTCAGCAGGACATATAATCGAAATATTATGTGCTAATAATGATTTTCTTAACTTCTCAGTTTTGAAAACAGTTTCATATTATACTGATAGTGGTCCGATAGTTATAGGTGTGATGGTGACTCTGTTGACAGTCATGAAAACAAATTCTGCATTCTTTTGAGTAAACATAAAGGCATGATGTGGTTTAAAATTCAAATTTAAAAAAAAAAAAGACTTTTAAATCGAGTGGCATAAAAGGTGCAGCATTTCACAGTTAAACCAAACTTTCGACTACATAAATCTTCTTCAAGATAAATTTTCTTTTAAATTCAATCAAAACAAAGGCAACAGCATCTATTATCAAGTTCACGAAAACCTAGGCAGCATAAATCTTTTAGTCTCAATAATTGTTTCCATAGAAATTATAGCTTTTTTTTTTTTCATTCGTTTAGTATCCATTTCGCAGTTCTGTAACTTGCTACCAGACACATTCTTTTGTTCAGACTTGTCTAGAAAAATCGAAATCTAGACAAAAATATGTACTCAGTTGGTTAGATTCATAAACTAAAACTAAATGACAGTTCGTGTGTTAAGGCATTTAAAATGAGAAAATTTTTAAAAATATATATAACATCACCTAGAGAACAAAAACTACTTACTCGGGTACCGCGAGCTTCCATCCAATTCGTCATCCTCTAAGTCCTGGACATGGTGAATCAAGGCCTGCGTTTTCAGGCTGCGCACTGCTTTGCCTTCCGGTTTCATGGTCCAGTGACTGCGGTGGCGGTCTATGCGGGGGTCGTCAAACGAGAACGACTCCATTATGGTCGACTCCTCATACTATTGTCACCAGCTGAAAAGTTTTGTCCTTTTGCTTGTATTGTTTCGTTATTTCCTTGACTTTGTGCAAAGTACTTGGTTCATGGAGTCAAGGGTTCCATTGAGTAATGTCCCAAGTACAATTTCAAAGCTCCCATTCATTTCTAGTATGATCACATGTAAACATGTTATTGTGAACTCCAGAAAATCCAAGGACGAATTTTTTTTTTTGGTTCTGGACTCAGCTGCACTTAATCAATCGGGGTATGTTTCTTTAATGGCATATTTATTTCTTTGGCACTTTTATCTTGTTTTCCTCTACTGCTTCACAAAGTAGACCTACATGCAGAAAGGTAGATATTTACACTGTGATACAGAACTTACAATGAGCCCAAACTTTATCCCAGACCCTGTGCTAAATATTTAACCTGACATCCAGTTGATATAATAACCACAACCATGACGAGAAACAGATTCTAAAGCACGGTAATGCATCCCATTTCTTTTTCTGAAATTTTCAGTTTCAAAGTTTCAGAGGAACTGAAGGCAACATTATTTTCGACAACATTCTTCCATATTAAAAACTCTCTTTCAACAAACAAATGCCCGCAAGTGATCTGTAAGATAACCCATTGATCTTGGAATGAAATCCATCACATGAGCAAAAATCCAATTGCAAGACAGATGTGTCCTAGCACAGCCTATATACGACAACGACTCTTTTATTGCAATCCTTTTTCAATGGAATATGCACAATATGGAGTGCAACAGGGTCAGGGACAGAAAAGATCAATAACGAAAGGGCATAATCTGCAGTGGCATATCATTACACATTCACAAACCCGCAGTTCTCAGGAAGTCACTTCATTCTATATATCTAAGTTCTGTTCTGTTGTACTTACATATCTTATACAGTCCTATACCCGCATTGCTGGTGTCCTTAGTAGTATTTCACCCTATCTGATACGTAACATTTTGTACAAAACAAAGCCCAGTGTTCTCCCATACCGTTGCGCAGGCAATAATAATTTCACATTTACTTTAATAGCAAACGCTTTTTTTTTTCTTCAAATTAATGATAAACCCGATATCAATTAAACACATGACAACCCTGAACGATAGTAACCCTCATGGAGGCAACATCAGTTATAGCTTATTACTGAACTCCTACTGTACCTCCTCAAGTAAATATCCCTACTATAACCTACCATTCAGACTGTCACTGTCACAAGCAGTAACGATGGCATCAGTTACGCCAGTCCGCCAACACCACATGCTCTAAACTCTACCTTAAAATTATGCATGACCACTCTACCCTGACCTAATGAGCACATTCCTGAACACAAGAGTCCTTTTGGAGATGCATAATAACACCCATTGTCCCAGTCCCCCATATGACAAAAGACAAAGGACACTGCTCCACAATGCAACATCGTATAAATTTTTATGTGCTCCGAACACAGTAACGTCATGTAATACTGTATAACGGAGGGCTTGTAAGTTTTAATCAATTTTGGCATTTAATTAGGTGTTAGTGGGTCCCTAATTCAATGGCGCAGCTATGGGAGACAGAGCGGATATGGCTGAATAATTGATGTGTGGGGTACGCTGGGCGGGACATTAGGGTTGGAGTGGTGAGCATCATACGAGATGCACATTGGGGGAGAGGGATGGAGAGACAGATGTGGGATGGAAAGAATATAAAAGGGATGAGAGATATTCAAGAAGAAGTGTGAAAATGGAAAAGTGTGAACTTAAGGGGTGATGATGATGGATGGATGGATGGGATGGATGGATGGATGGATGGATGGATGGATGGATGGATGGATGGATGGATGGATGGATGGATGGATGGATGGATGGATGGATGGATGCACACTGGGAAAGATGAAAGAAGAGGCGGAGTTGGGATGGAAAGAATGTAAACATAGGGATGAGATATAATGAAAAAGAAGTGTGAAAGTGGAGAGAGGGTAAAATGTGGGGTGCTGGATGGATGGATGGATGGATGGATGGATGGATGGATGGATGGATGGATGGATGGATGGATGGATGGATGGATGGATGGATGGATGGATGGATGGATGGATGGATGAGAAAGGGGATGTGAATTAAAAAGGAATGTTCACAAGACAAAAAGGGACAGGATAATACTGAGACACCACAATAAACCTAGTGAGCACATTAATTTCAATGCAGGGGTATATAGGCATTATACAGGCAGGGATAACGTGGAAGTGTAAAGAAGGCTAGCATAGTGAAACTGATAGCTCAAAGGGAAAAGTGATCGGTAAGAAAATAAAAACAAAAGAGAATGGCAATGTGCAACAGATGGTGAGTTTTGATTTTCATCCATTATAATTCCATCATGGCGAGAAGTGGAGCAAATCGTCTATGTAGATATCTTAAGAACACAAGGACATGTTTTACTACAGCTAACAATGTAGCATGGCGATGTCAAATCTGCCCTATATACGTACAATTCATTCGCTAAAGGAACTTTCATTATGCCGTCGATTTTAAGAAACAACGTTGTTTCTTATAAAAATGAAGCTTGGATAAAACTGATATCAAATACAACAATGTTACTGAATGCAACTTTCTTTTTAAGTACAAAGGCACAAACGTCCTCATAAAAATTTTAATGTTTAGGTTAGGACCTTTGCTCATAAATGATATTTGAAAACTTACACAATAACGATGGGATCTCTTACCATACAAGATTACACTGATTCTGCTTTGTGAACGCTACTAAGGGTGCATCCAGCACCAATGCAGTAACTGTGGTAACAAAAATCCCACTGTTAATGCGCAACCTCTGCAGTGCCATCAGAATGAGGCCGTAATCCTGTACAATATGATACCAACAAGACAGTGCACTTTACCTACTTAGTGAGACACGATTTTATAGTCTATGTCAATACACACCATGCGGGCACGGGAGATCGTCAAAATTATAAATAATCACTTTACGCAAATCACACTGGTCTACATATCCACGAGGAAGCGATTGTGGGAATTAGAGAAAATGAACACCCCTGCCAGCCTAATGCTGATTTGGATTTCTACCACAAGGCACCCATCACGACTCACTCCGGAATAAGCAGGCATTTGACATTTTTGGGCAACTTTGGAAAGAAATTTTAAATATATATGCAGTAATGATAATAATAAAAAGTAAGCACATGGTAACAAAATGAACTAGATGATTGTATGCAGACCTAATCGCATGGATCGCGGTCCCGCAATTCTACACGATTCAATCATGGCACCCACACAAAAATATTCCGTATTAATTGCATTTTCATTTTGCTTTTGAACAAACAAGGTGCGTATGTACGTTGAACGCTCCAAAAAGATTCGAGGAGGGATCTGGGATAAAGAATGGGATTGCTCAGCACTACAGAAACAAATTATCGTATCCTTGAGATTTGTTGTTGATACAGGCTATTTCAAGAGATCAGGGGGTTGTTGTTATTGTTATTGTTGTTGTTGTTGTTGTTGTTGTTGTTGTTGTCGTTATTTCGTAGCTGATGCTGTTGTTGTAGCTGCTGTTGTTGCTGTTGTTGTTGTTGTTGGTGGTGGTGGTGGTGGTGGTGGTGGTGGTGTTGTTGTTGTTTGGGAGAGGGGGGTGGGGGAGAAGGCAGGCTAGAGGTTCTCTAAAGCAGTAATATTGTAACTATCTGGACTTGGGGATATCAGAACTATGCAGAAAAAAGTTTCCCTTTCCTGACCACTATATATGAAAATGAGTACTACAGAATACATAGACTTGGCCTGTCAATGTTGAGCAGCTGCTAAAATCTGCTCTGGAACGTAGCGATTCTATACCATTTTGACTGAAAAATGCGAGCGTGGAAGATCATAATTACAAGCACTGTAGTCTTATTAACCATTCTTGATTAAGTGATAGCAGAGATGGCACAGATACCAGTTGCCTATTAAATACTTTCATTTACCTTGAGCTGCAACATGCTAGCTGGTCCTAGACCAACAGAGACGATACTATATATCACGGTGTGAGATGGCAAATCTGCAGTGCAGAAACCGGGTTTCGTCATAGCATCGAAAACATATTGTGCATCCTATTTACATCTAATTACGTCGTGAAGTGCACATCTGGGAAAGAGGAGAGGTGGGGCCGTTCAGTATCCCCTCCCGTTGGCACAGAAAATAGGGGCTGAAGGCAACATCTTTCAAAAAGTGTCTGCATTCCACGGGTGATCACTCCCTACCCTCAGCTCAACCCTAGCCCGTCCATTTCCCAAACACAGATACCTCATAAGAATTTGTTCTCTTACGGCATGTACCCCTTTCAGCCTCTCCCTCCCCCCCCCTCCCCCAACACCCTCTCAGTTTACATGCTCTCCTTTTCCAAACACGGTGCTAACTAGGCCAGGCATGGAATGTACTCTCGTACATCTATAAAGCCAGATAGGATTTCAATGCATCATACGGAGTCCCAAAAGTACGCTGATACGTTATAGGCTTGCTTAATCCGACAGATACATGGATACATTATAATTATGCTTGCTAAATCCGACAGGAACATGTATACGCTACAGGCATGCTAAGTGTGACAGATATCAAACTAATGGAACCCATCATCACACTGCTGAATGAATTTCAACACTTCGGATATAATGACAATGATAAGCAGGTCTATAATTCTTGTATCCAGCCACTGCCTGCTCAAGCGATCTCACATTATTATTACATGTATTACCAAACCAGGCCAGGTCACTCAGTAACTTTCTCAACTCACTGAGGAAAACACAGCACTGCCACCATTATACTGGCGTTAATCACCAGCTTTCGAACAACTGTTTTCACTGGCTTTAGCCAAACATCCTTTTAGAGGCAAGTTAACACTCTTTAGAGGCAAGCCAACAAAGAGAAATTTTAATGAATTGCTTTCAGACGACGTTTATAACTTTTACTGTAGAAAAAATTTAAACCCTCCACCTACTGATAATGAGATCAACGCCGCAATCATTTGGCCATGCACGGCTCTACACATTATGTGACATTTGTTATGTGCTAGAGCTAGTCTCACATACACAGGGCTGTCATATTCTTCCGGTTTTCACTACGCTAAAAGGGGTCTCCGTCTTACACTCATACTGCTTTATATCCATCAGTCCTTATCGTATTGAAGCGGAACAGCCCGTATAGCTCTCGATCTAATCACAATACAATCGATGTCGCTTAAATGCAATACATTGTAAGCAAAAGGGACGTTACTTTAAGCGGTGCTGCTTATTTTCGACTTTCCCCTGGTTTTGTTTTGTTGTTACTGGTTACTGGTTAGCAGAACCGACACCCTAGCACTCTGGCCAGACCCACAAATGCTCAGCCTTCTGCAGCGGTTGTCGTAAAAGTTAAGGTATAAAGATGCTGGTAGTACCTGTCGCTTGTTAGTTATATACCTTCCATTTCATTCCTCATAGCTCTCCTCTCAATAAAAAAAAAACAAAAAACGAAAAATGCAGACAAAAAGGCACATAGGCAATATGATTTATATGTACCTTTTTGTCATTAGACAGCAGCAATAACTGTTAAAGGAGTGTGCATTTGAAGCGGAGTCGACTATGCAAACTGAGCAAAGAGCCAGTAGACGGCAAAAAGTCAATTACTGATAACGATTTACCGTCCTGCAAGGGCACTCTGCTGTAGAAGTGTCCCACAAAAAGTTATTGATGAGCAGTTAGGCATGATCTGAGGGTCGATGAGCACTGGAGTGAGCAAAGGGTGATAAAACGGAACTCAAATTGCAACGCAACTGGTTTTGCAACCTCCTCCTGCCTCCAAATACTTGCCAGGAGCGTGGCATGGTGTGGGTAGTAGGTCATGCTTCCTACTCGATTCCCCTACTTCGTACAGAGAACAGTGTGAGAGAATGGTTACATAGTTAGTAAAAAAAGTAATCGATTCGAGGATGGAATTGATGGGATTCGGAATGGGACACATTTCCTTAAACCCTAACCCTATCCTTAACCCTAACCCTATTTCTAATCCTATCCTTAACTCTAATCCTAATCCTAACGACCATCGAGATAGGCGCCTAACTTTAATGTCCGTCGAGATAGGACCATCAAGGCAGTGTGAGTCTCATTCGGAATTCCGCCCGGGTTTGATTCTTCCCATCATATGGTGTGCCTTGGGAAAGCATTTTGTTCACATTTTCCGATATCTATCCGACTGTAAAATGAATTTCCAGCTATAGGAAGAGACAAGTTATGTCAAATGCATTATGGGACACACCCCTATATCCTCATCTTTAAGCCTCAATGATGTCACTTCTAGCATGTGTCAGTGGTGTGGAGCGCAAAACGAAATCGTTCCACTGGCATCGTCGCGGTATGCTCCTCAAGGAGTTGAAAAATTTACAGAATGCACTGGCCTGCGGGGTGTAACACTACTGGGAATTCGTGTAAGCGAGCATCAATTTGCCTGGAGGAGAAGGCAATACCAGCAGAGAGGAACTGTGATGGAATGGAATAAGACAAATGATCAGAATAATGCTTTATCTAGTGCAAAAGTTCATTTCTTTTCTGTTTAAACAAAGCCCAATGGCCTACTCCCCCTTTCCTTCCCACACACACCCCGAAACGTACTCCACATATCACAACACTTCGGATGACAGATTGCTTTCAATATTGACAGGAAATTAGACACGGTCGCTAATACGACGTTCGCTCCAGCAACCTGTGAACGTTTGACACACAACTGGAGTATCTCACTAAGCCAAAAAGTATCACGACGAAATGTAATGAAAATACCTAGCCTGTCCTTAATTATACACAGCCTATTTCAAGAAGTGAATCCTGATACACTTCACAGTCCAGTATGTGTGGGCAGATCATAAGAAACACAGACAAACCATGAAGTCGACAAACCATGAAGTCGACAAACTATCTACACCAGCAAACTTTCATTTCTCTTCCCAGCTAAAGATCGCCAATTTTCAGCACTCCTTGCTTGTCCAGAAAATTTTCATCCACAACATCCAAGCACAAATTCATCTTGTCAAAATTAATCAATTCCATTCTCAACAAAAACGAATAACCTGTAAAGATGTGTCCTTGCGTAAAGATTTATAAGCACAATTTGATTATTTTTGTTACACATATTTAGTTTTGCAAGAGGCCACATATTATTGAAACCCATGCACGAGAATATCTTACTCACTCTCAACTGTTCTTCCTCAAGTTAACAAATCCACGTAATTAACACACACGCACATACACTATTTCACAAGATCTCCTGACAATGTTTATCAAAACAAGCTGGTAACCCATTCATTGCAAGTGACGCTCTCATCTCTCGCAGATTACTTGTTTGTGCCTTCCGTGTTAAAATTTGCCCCGGCCTTAGGTGTGGTTTTTTTTCCTTGGGCAGCAATCTCATTCAATCGAAACAACAAGCATCCCTTCCCCTTTCCCTTTCATGTTCCTCTTCCGCCGCCCCTACCCCCTTGCTCACCTACCCAGGATCTCCTCCCCATCCATTGACACATTCGGTGGGGCTTTTCTACCAGGCTTCGATATGTCCACAAAGTAGCGAACCCCTTTTTTTCCACATTTAGAGGCTCTGGAAGGAATTCCGAATGAGACTAACACCCCTAACCAGAAGTCACGCCTACATGTGCCAAACCTTACTCCTTAACCCTAACCCTAACCTTGACCCTACTGACCATCGAGACAGAGGCATGCCGGAGCATCAAGTGCGAGTCTCTTGCGGAACGGCACCCGATGCTCGACTTCGACCATGCACAGACTACATAAACAAGACATTTCGGATACATAAGACGTTTCGATGCTTTCATTACGCCAAAATAAACCGGTCTCATTTAACTTCAACAAAGCTCACTTCCGGCTTAAGCAAAATGTAAATGTAAATACAGTAATAGCTTGATTGCGTCATCCAATCTCGCTTCCAAAAGCGAAAGATGCATCAGCTAGTAAAAGTCAATCATAATCATCTGACAATGGGAAAGTAAAATGTAAAAGTAATGATTTTTGGGAGTTTGGGGCTTGCGGATGACCGTTCATGCAGAATAACTGAGAGTAGTCAGCGAAGAATGTTACTGTCTTTTGCTATGTCGTGATCCACTGTTATTACTATTACTATGTACGTGTGTACTGCAACCAAGACAATGTTCCATGTTATGAATAATAAAGTTATTCTTATTCTTCCTCTTATCTTAGTCTATGGCTTGCTCGCCAAATGTAGAATCCGAGTCTACCCGAGAGTTTCCCAGAAATCTTGGCATGTCAGGCTCCAAAGCTAGACTATATCGGTTTCACCGTGCCCAGTCCAAAATGTGACAATCAAGTTTTGTCTGCAGAGCACATGCCATATGAGACCTCGTTAACATCATTCCGCATGAGATCATTTTTGGAATCCAGAAGAACGCGTGAACAAGGAAATGTTTACAAAGCTCTTTGTAATAGAGAGAACTTCTTGTAGACTATCCAAAATCGAAAAAAAAAATAAATTAGATCTAATGAGAAGTCCGCTCTTTTTTTAACATCATTATCCCCGCTTCGCTATAAAAACAAAAAAAAAGTGGCTCTAATGAATGACTGAATGAAAGGATGAATGAAAAGCGAATGATCGAACAAAAGATTGATTGATTGATTGATTGATTGATTGATTGATTGATTGATTGATTGATTGATTGATTGATTCAGTCACTGACACATTGAAGCAGTGAACATTTCAACAGCAACGACCAGAAGTAGAAGAACGCCATCTCCAAACTCTCACAAATCTAGCATTCGCTTCTTCGGCACAGAAAACTGGTGGGAAATTCACAGAGACAGTGCACTGTACGGGAATGCGGATGGAGCAAGGCTGTACATGATGCTGGCACACGGACACGGGAATCCCATTGATTGATTCGATGGTTTGCTGTAAGCATTCTAAACCAAGGGGCCAAAGGAAGTCAACCACATCTAAACACCCACCGTTCGGGGTATAAAAAGAAAGGAGAGGTATGATGGGACAATGTACAAATTTGAATTAAATCGCATGATTTACATCGGTGAACTGTTTTTTACGAATTTCATGAGTGAAACATTCCATATTGCTTAGAAACAGGCAAATCTCAAGTTTACTGTCTCTCTCTGATCATTACAGTAACGAAAATCGATATAAAAACATCTAGTATTTGAAATATGAATGCAAATCCATGTGAATCGAGATTGGTTCTATGGCTATTTGTAGGCCAGACAGTAATGATCGAGTGGTGCAGCTTTAAGGAGATATAAAGTATGAAGTAGGATACATGTATTTCGATGTTTGGAATAGTTTTTAGAGCACTGTTGAGGTCGTAGGCACTACAATAATCAATCGCTGGTACATGAGCATCGAGCTGACTGATTCGATAGTCCGCTGCAGGCATTCCATACAAAAGGAAGATTTATTAAGGACGTGAAGACCACAGGTCAAAGGAAGTCACCCAGATTTATTAAGGACGTGAAGACCACTGATCAAAGGAAGTCACCCAGATTTATTAAGGACGTGAAGACCACTGGTCAAATGACATTACCCAGATTTATTAAGGACGTGAAGACCACAGGTCAAAGGAAGTCACCCAGATTTATTAAGGTCATGAAGACCACAGGTCAAAGGAAGTCATTCAAATTTATTAAGGACGTGAAGACCACAGGTCAAAGGAAGTCATTCAGATTTATTAAGGACATGAAGACCACCGGTCAAAGGAGGTCACCCAGATTTATTAAGGACATGAAGACCACTGGTTAAAGGAAGTCACCCAGATTTATTAAGGACTGCAAAGTTGAAGTTGGGGAACATTAATCTTTCGATACATTCAGAGACTGTAAGCACTGCAATAATCAATTGCTTGTACACAGGCACCCAATAGACTGATTCCATGGTTTAATCCTTTCTTCACTGCATCGCCCAAGATCTGTTAAACAACATTCTTTTGGCGTGTTGATTTCGAGAGACTTGTGCCCCATGACATGGTATTTAGATAAAGCAAAGGGTACCCACGCCGGTGGCAATAAAAAGATTGAATGAAGCATTTCACACCAATAGGCAAAAAATATCACCGAAATCTTTAAAAAAGAATAACTTTTTTTTGAGAATTTAATAGCACAGTTACAGAAAACATGGAAGTAAACTCAGACACACAAAAAATATCACCGAAATCTTTAAAAAAGAATAACTTTTTTGAGAATTTAATAGCACAGTTACAGAAAACATGGTAGTAAACTCAGACACACTTTTTAACTTTACTCAAAACAATTTCTGATGGTTTTGTAATAATCATAATATGAAACTTTGCAGGCCGCTGGTTTACTGTCCACCTGAATATTACTGTAACGAAAATTAATATAAAAACATCTAGTATTTGAAATATGAAAGGAAATCCATCTGATCCGAGCTTGTGTTCAAGGCCATTTGTAGGCGAGGCTTGCCTGGTGTGTGTGTGTGTGTGTGTGTGTGTGTGTGTGTGTGTGTGTGTGTGTGTGTGTGTGTGTATATATAAAACAGGGTTTTCCTGCCATAAAACTTAACAAGTTGGTGCATATATCACATTTATCGATCTGAAAGATAACGGGACGTTATAAGAGTCATAAATACGATAAGAATCAGACGCTGCTACACTGGGACTCTGTTGACTGATTCGATGTTTTGCTGCAGGTATTCTACACCATCGACTAATGGAAGTCATTCAAAGCCATCCATGCCAATGTTGTGTAAGGAGAGAGCCAACTATGCATTGCATTTGATCGGACTTCCCCGGAAGAATGAGGAATGAGGAATGAGGACAGGTGCTATCAGTGAGGTTGCGACCGTTCGGTGACATGTACAGCATTAGAACACGAATTTTTTTGTCTGAAAATTAATGTTGCATTTAAACTGACGTTGTTATTCTTTTAATTCGAAAAGTTACTGTAACATTCGTACTGTAAACATGCTCATTCATATACTTTTAGCAACCAACAAGCATAATATTGGTGGCATCACTCTGAGTATATACTGGAATATGAGTCTGGGGTGGAGGAGGAGGAATGGGTGGATGTTTAATTCTTGCAATTACGACCTGGTTATTTGTATATGTCTCTCTGTCCGTGTATTCATTTATTTGCTTGCTTTTGTTTTCATTTCTTCGTCTCGATGAATTCAGTAAAAACACCCAAAATGTTGCTTTGGGGGGAACTTGCTCGATCTGGTGATTATATTTTGTTTCCTGCAAGGCGCCTTGTTTCCGGCTCACTGGCGCCGTCCTCACAAAGCCAGCTGTCTCCACACTCATCCTCACTACCACCCAGGGGCGGTTTAAACCCCCTCCCTGTCTCTCTCTCTGTCTGTCTGTCTGTCTGTCTGTCTGTCTGTCTGTCTGTCTGTCTGTCTGTCTCTCTCTCTCTCTCTCTCTCTCTCTCTCTCTCTCTCTCTCTCTATCTTGCTATCTATCTATCTATATGTTTGTGTGTGAATGTGCTCCCTCCTCCTCTTTTTTTCCCCCACATAAATTATTCTAGTACTCCAGCTGGAGTCCCATTCGGCTATACCCTACAAATCCGACACTGCCTTAACCATCGCCTCTCCCACCTGCATCATCACTATAATTATTGTCGTCGACGGGACANTGTGTGTGTGTGTGTGTGTGTGTGTGTGTGTGTGTGTGTGTGTGTGTGTGTGTGTGTATGTGTGTGTGTCTCTCTCTCTATCTTCCTATCTATCTATCTATCTGTTTGTGTGTGTATGTGCGCTCACGCATGTGTGTGAATGTGCTCCCTCCTCCTCTTTTTTCCCCCCACATAAATTATTCTAGTACTCCAGCTGGAGTCCCATTCGGCTATACCCTACAAATCCGACACTGCCTTAACCATCGCCTCTCCCACCTGCATCATCACTATAATTATTGTCGTCGACGGGACAGCTAGGGCCAGTGCCACCACTGCCACGTCACGCAAACGCCATAAATATTCAACTACGCACCTCTTTGCACGCATAGGCATAACACGACAGAACTCAACTTTAACCATAAACTTGCTATGTTGTTGTTTTTGACCCCAAAAAGTGTTTCGTTTTCGCCCTAATGCTTAAAGGGACGGAGGTAGATATTTGCTTCAGAGCATAAAAAATCCACTTTATTTTTGCAAAAAAAATATAAACTGCTAATATTTTCCTTCCGCCTGACCTTTTGTGAGAAAACACGACTAGAATATCGGGATTTTCACCCTCTGTACGTCGCCATTACTCGTGCTGCATGACGTCATAAAGCGAGTAAAGCTAGCAGACGGCTGGTGCAGACACATGCGTAAATTGTCAGGACCAATCGTTTGCGAGCAAATCTCACTTTCTGACGTCATGCAGCACGAGTAATGGCGTCGCGGGCAAGGTAGAAATTCCGACATTCTTGCGGTGTTCTAGGAAACTGTCAAGCGGAAGGAAAAGTGTACGCAGTTTATGTTTTATGAAAATATGATGTGGACTTAGTAGGGTGTGAGGCAAATAACTACCCCTGTCCCTGTAATGTCATCTGAACGTACCCTCAAACACATTTATTCAAAAACCCTTTATACAAAACTAGCGCTAGTCCGAAACACATCTCCAAGGCCTAAATCAGAGTTGTGTCACATAAGACATCTGGATATCGCAAAATATGCTCAATACAAAATAGTATGAAGCGTTCCTTGAAATATGGTAAAAAGCGCTCTTAATTCCTAATTAAGCCCGAAAACTGTTTCCCTTTCGCCCTAATGCTTAATGCCATCTGAAAGTGCACACAAATACGGTTACTCGAAAAACCTTTATACAAACCTAGCATTTGTTCCGAAACACTTTTGTGAGTCGTGAGACATAGTTGTATCACATTAGACGCCTGGATATCGCAGGATATGCTTACTACAAAATAGTATGAAGCGTTAATTGGATTAAACTAAAAAGTGCGTCTTAAAGCATTTCCATGTCTTCTTCGACCGCTGTTTAGACCACTTCAGAATAAGAACTAAACAGCCACGTGACTTCCGAAAGTTTAGACAACATGGCGACACAGGGCTTCGGCCCTACGGAAACAAATAAGATGCTATCGTCAAGGAAGTAAAAGAATTGCACGACGAGAAGGAACATAATCTTAAGTCCATGAATTCAGACAAATATTGTTCTTGATGAAACATTTGGAGCGCTCTAGCACATTCTGGGGTCGATGTAAAGCATCCAGTGCATTCGTGCAACATGGTGCAAAGTGTACGTCATGAAGGAAGCCGACAATTTGCCCTCCATAAAGTCAAAAATTAGAAACTGGAAAGCTACCGTAACGGTAGTCTGAAGTGGTCCATAGAATGCCAACATCAGAGTGGGCAGGCTAAGAAACTAATTGGCATCTATAGTTCTGTGCACTGGAAATTGAGAGTTCGCGCATTAACGATGGAAACATCGTAACCATTAAATGAGAGCTTCGGTGCTGAATGTACTCTTTGTAGGGTTCAACATACAAAGTTAATGTAATTCTTACGATGGAATGGGATTTCATCGATAACGCCAAGTTCTCAGCTAACCAAAAACTATATGTAGCTCTAGCCTATGTACAATACATATAAGAGGTACATACATAATGACACTTTGACAACTTCCAAAGTTAAATAGTGTATACATATCCGCACTTCATCGCGTCCAAAGTATATAGCGCACACATAAGATTTAATTAATATCACAAATGATGAGTTCCATTGTATTTATGGCGAAATATTAAGTACGATGTATAAATGTTACTCTAGTTTCAAGTGTAATCTTCGTTAATTTTGACGTGCCTTTCAAAAGATTTACATCTGTAATTCTCAACAGATATATGTACAGTGTTGACAAGTGTCATGTTTGACAGTTTCAGTCATACAGATGAGGCACAGATCTCGTATCCAGGCTCTGCCATCTCATGCAATCTCATATTATGATTATCCGAGCAGGTCATGTCATATTCCAAGCTTCTCAACTCCCTGAGGAGCCTACAGACCGTTGCCATTCTACAGGCGCTGATAACTTGTATTCTGACGGTCTTTTTCACCACTTACTGCTCAGAAACTCGTATTTACAAACAGGTGGACTGAAGTGAAAAAAATGGATGAAATAACGGGCACTGTGGCTGAATCCATGCCAACGCCTGCATGTCATAAAGGTGGGTCGAAATAGTTACAAACAGTCCTGTATTCTTATTACTCGATACCGCCCAGCAATACACACTTCCTTTGATCTTGGCAGCCACGAGTGAGATTGTGCATGGCTGTGTGTAATCCGAATACAATGAAGGAGGGCATGTTATAGCCCAGCCGGAAGAGAGTGGTCTGATTTACAGCAAACATGGCTGGAAATTTTTTTGTACTTTTTCATTTAAGTATCAATGAGTCTAAGGCTGCACAACATCAGTGGCAGAAGATCTGTGAGAGGTGGGGTGATTGCTGTTGTAAGACCAAAGACTAATTACAAAGGCGGAGTTGAAGCAGATTATTGTTTGTTACTTTTGACAGTGTCTTGTGTGTTACTGTTCTGTTGAGCTGCTGTTGTTGGTAGTGGTAGTGGGATGGTAATCGATGGTTGGATAAAATAAAGAGGGAGGGGTGTGGTGCCATACGTTTTCCTTCTCTACCTATAACCCCAATGGTGTGTTGCTATTGCTGCACTGCTACTGTCGTGGACGTTGTACTATACCATAAAAGTACACTACTGGCAAGAGAAACGAGGCGTATATGTCACCCACGTCACTTTCTTTTCTTGTTGTCAAGAGTTCAACACTGCTGTTGTTGTTGTTGTAGTTGATTATGATGCTGTTGATACTGTTGTTGTTTTTGTTTGTTGTTGTTGTTGTTGTTGTTGTTGTTGTTAATAATGATGTTGTTTTTACTATTGTTAGAATTTTGGTAGACTTTTTGTCTTTTGCTCATCACATACAGTAGAGCCGTAAACCATTCAAGANAGGACGGTCTGGAAAGGGGGAGGGGGGGTGGAGGAGGGGGGAGGGGTTCAAACGTTTATCTACCCGTATATAACTCGTCGTTCTTGTGCTCCTTCAGTAACATATACATTTTGGCGTTTGTCGACGAGTTACATTCAAGCGACGATCTGTCTTCAGTGCTTTCATTTCCATTTTCCTCCAGTTCTCCCTTTATTCTTTTTCCATAACACATTTCTTTTAAAAAAACATTTTTTTTAATCTCTTCGACTCCGATTGGAAGCAGACTGACATAAAGTCAAAGACACACACACACACACACACACACACACACACACACACACACACACCACACACACACACACACACACACACACACACACACACACACACACACACACACAATATCCGACTCCATTCGTCCTTTTTAACTTTTTGTCCTCCCTTATTCTTTTGTTCCTTCTTTCGAATCCTATACTTTCTCTGTTTCTTCCCGTTTTCTTTCTTGTATACTTTCGTTCGCTCTTTCATTCTCTCTCTGTTTTCTTACCCCTTCTCCTTTCCCCTCCCCATGATTCCCCTTTCCCAAAAAAATCTTCTTCTCCTTCCCCATCGCGCTTTATCTACGAAATGAAGAATCTTCGATAAACATTGCGCATAACAAATGCATTATTAAATATCGTTTGTCCCAGTGGCCAAAACTTCAAAGATGGATAGATCGAAAGGAGAGCAGGGAAGAGAGATGAAATTAGAAAACGCACATCTATATTGTATATATTGTAAACAGAACTTTCCTTCCCTCACTCACTTGTATTCACGAAACGCTCGAAATCTAGGACGTATTGGCGCGTGGAAGTATGGGAAAACGTTTGGGGTTGAAAGTCTCTGAGGACTCTTTTTGAATTTTTGATATATCCTAATCCAACAGCTGAGAACAGCGTATTTAGCCTCTCATAACTTCTGCTCGGATTCTATACACGAAAAGAACACCATTTTCCTTATCGTCTTGGAAGCATTTTCGACGCGTAAAACTAAAACCTGGAAAGTGGGCGCATAACCTTATGCTGCACAACTTTCGTTTCACTCGTTCTATTTTTGAAGTGTGCTTCCAGCAAATACCCCCTGAATTGCAGGGTACCTAGATAAGCTTGCCAACATTAAAGAAAACTGCAGTACAATAGAATCTCAGTACAAATCTCTGACTGACAAACATATAGTCTGACATACAGACAGACAGACAGACAGACAGACAGACAGACAGACAGACAGGAGCAGAGCCACCTCCTCCTGCATTCCTGCTAAAGAGCCCATCCCCTCACCCCACCT
>JAWQUT010000376.1:533835-552473 GCA_033807755.1 Ellobium chinense | reverse complement strand
GTGCGACCGAATGAAATTAGTGAGGGGTCCCTAGATGCCTCTTCACTCTTTCCATATCCCGGGCCGGCCGGCCTTCAAAGTAAGTGCCCACTTTTGCCCAACCTTTTTCAAACTCTTTGACCAACAAGAGCATGCATTACAGAAGTAAAGCATACAGGGACAATGTTGCCAGCAGAAACACTTCATAATATTTCTTCGTCGCCTTAATTTCGTTGCAGATGGTGCCGTTAACCGCTACCTCCACAAGGTGTCTTTACCAGTTCTGCCCAACGACGTCTGCAATTACTGGATGGGACTGAACGTGGTTTCGGACAGTATGATGTGTGCCGGACTCAGGCAGGGAGGCAAGGATGCTTGCCAGGTAAAGACGTCTTAAGATGGTCGAAGAAAATAACTTCTAGAAATTCTTTTAAGGAGGCTGAGGTGGAATATTTAACAGAGGAGGGCCCATTTGGAGTGAGACATGTGAGGAGCATCTTGAAGGAAGTACTTTTGTTCGGTGATGAAGCAAAATACGCAACTACAGGTGTGNGGGGGGGGGGGGGGGAGGTGGAGGGGAAGGGTCACAGTTTTGTGTTGGTGAGAAGCCCCAATGTCTACAAGTTGGGTTATATCAAAGACAAAGGAGAGCTATTCAGTTGATCGACCGCACCAACCACAGAAAGTATAGTCAAACCTTTATAATAAGAAACCTGTGGATGTGGAAAACATATTTTACTTTCTACTGACGTAGGCTTATACTTTTTATCACGGTCCAAATGATAGAAAAATAATGAATCTCCAGATATGAAAACATACTTAATAACCAGGTAAAGATATGATTAAGGTATTGTATTTATTATCGTGGTTTCAATGTAAAATCAGGATTTTACTGTAACAGATTTGACTTGAAGGGTGTGCAATATTGAACGTTTGACTGGCATTTCCTCAGGGTGATTCTGGTGGTCCTCTTGTATGCCAAAGAAATGGAGTCTGGAAACTAGCTGGCATAGTGTCCTGGGGATATGGCTGTGGAGAGGCGCAAGCACCTGGCATCTATACCCGTGTTTCCTCCTTCCTCGGCTGGATCAACTTGGCAAAGAACCAGGGTGACTAACTCTTCAATGAGTAGCAACAATTTTTGACTACATTTTGATAAGGGATACAAAGACCTCTACCAAAACTTTTGTGATGTGCAATACATTTTTTGCACTCTTATTAAACTGCTGTCTTCAAACTCAGGACTTCTATGTTCAACTCCCAAAGAGTTGCATTACTTGGACACAAATTCCCAGGAAAATGAATTTGTCAACACTCAGTTACATGAAGGGATTTGTTGTTAATAAACACGATCATGCACTCGCAATTTTTTACAATTATCTCTTTCTCTTCTTTTGATTCTACATAGTGATAAGTGATTATGATACTACATGTATGAGACTTCCGGTAATGGCCGTGCGTGAGGCAGGCTGCTTTGCTTGAGTGGGAGTGAGTGNTTCTACATAGTGATAAGTGATTATGATACTACATGTATATTTTTCTAAAGTTCATTTTATTTTTTGCAGTTTGTGATTTTGCAGAATTAGTGTATGAAGAGGAGTAGGAGTGATCTTGAAATAAACCTATTGTAACAGAGGGTTGCGTTTTGCCCAAGACCGTGCACTGCACTCTTAATGACCCTGTGGGCAATAGATCAGAACACTCCTGCCTAAACTTGATTTAAGGTTGGGGCAATGTTAGGGGTAGGATTAAGGAAGAAAAAGCAAACTCATGACAGTCCCTAGACATTCTTTTTGTCTAAGAACTCTCTCATCTTTTCTAATCCTCTCCCTGAAGTTCAGCGAATTTTGTACACCTAGTCGAGAAGCTTTCACACTTCCTACTTGACCCATGTTAATTGGCAGGAGTAGCTTGCTGTGTGCATATATATGCAAACCATTATTGTCACCTACAGACAGAAGGTGTCCATGCTAGTTAGCTCCACTCCTCTCAAGCCCATTTATTTCTTCTGCTTTCATGAGCCTTTTTTATTCCAACAGAAGTCGAGCAATTCAGAACTCTTTAAAACATCCGCCTTTCATTCTATCTCTTCGTTCTGCCTGGTAAATGACTTCATGCATAGTAAAGCTGCCCACTAGTAGAAATTATGTGATCCAACAAGTTTAACTCTTTGAATTGTTGTTGTCTACCATGTAAACCTCTGTTCTTCTGAGCTCCTAATAAGGTCATTGACATACAGCCTGACTTTAAGCCTTTCCAGATAAGTAAGGTTTCTAGTCAGACCCAAATAGGAAAATTCTAGCAGAATACCATGTCAGTTATGCCTATTTCTGATATGCTTTGCCCTTACAAAAGATACCAATTTTGGTTTATACTTAAAGAATATCAGTAATAACCAAAGCGAATTGCTGTAAAGTCAAAGCTTTTCAGCATTACTCACGTAGCATTCTGCTAGAATTGCCCAATACTGGTCTTTCAAATTTAAGTCATTATTACTTCCCATCTTCCAAACATGTAGACAAATGAACAACCACAACAAAGGCCTACATCATTTAGTCATTTATTTACTGTACTTGAAAACAACATTTCATTATCTCACACCCATTCTCAATATTTGCATGGTATAAACAATTTTCATTTACCTCCTCAAACTAGAGGGGGACCATTACATTTTATTTACAGTTAACTCCATTCCAAAAAGATGGTGTAACCCAAAACCTCATAAGGCAAGAGTTACAGTATTTTTCTACATGGTGCAATAATTTGTCCTCTTAGCCTTATATTAATGCGTATACTTTGAAGTTTACCACTGTTAAGAAGATAACAAATATAGCATACTCTAGCAAAGAGTTTTTCACTAAACAGAAAGTAAAACACTTACACTGATGAATAAAAGCAGTGAAGCCTTCTACACGCTCCACTTTTATGGTTATAATGTAAGGTGTTCTATTAATCTTTAGGTCATTACGTTAAGGTAAAACCTGCATGGGATAAAAATCTAAATACAGTATTTATAGCATGCAGGTTTAATATGTGGGTCTCTTCATTGTAAAATATTTCCAGTGACCACGTAACAAATTTCAGGGAAACTTCGATAACACAACTGTTATACTGGCAAGAGGGAGGGAAAAGTGACAAAGAAAGGGGAAAAAAATGAGTTGCTGCCATCACAATTTTCCCTTCCCTTGTTCATTAGGAGTTGGGCATTTGGAGATTATGTTAAATATTGCATCAATCAAATGTGAAGACAATGAATGGCCATTCCTAACAGCTCTAAAACTAGGAGCTTAGGCACCGTTATGGTTATCTTCTAGAAACAATGCCTCTGCACTCTCTCTCTATTCCTGCTATTAACTCCTATTTTTCTGTTAATCTTCTGGAAAGACCCTAACTACTAAGCCAATTTTTTTAAAGTTATGACCTGATTTAAAACTGATGACAAGGCGGTTGGTGACAATGTAGAAGTTGTGGATTCGATGCCCACTACATCAATTTTTTCCTTCTTCCATTTTCTCCCTGCATTTGTCTTCTACTACTCTGCGTGGGCTAAATCATTTCGTATTAAGCGTAAAGGAAAAGTGGCAGGTGAAAGGGTTTGTTCTCCTTGGCCTAGTTATGCACAGCAACTAAGATCGTGCCTCTTGAAGAACCATCCTGCAGCTGGTTAGAACTTATAGTGAATAATGTGAGTCAATACATGTTAGCAGTAGTTATACTAAATCATTATTATCTTCATCTACCATGCTTATAAAAACATACTGAACTGACAAGTTTGCAAAATTATATCAGAGCTGTTTATAATGCCTCACTAAACTGAACAAAAACATGAATAAAGACTCCTTTAATTACTGTTTGCATAAGTTGACCAAAAGACAACGTAATACTAATGGTGATTACATTGAGGATTAAATTTTAAGAGGCTCCTTTCAAATAATGCCCAGTTACTAGACTAAACTGAAAACATAGAAACTGTGTATCACTATATAAAAAATACACTACAATGATATTTAATGGTCACCACCCAAGAAACTGCCATCTGCAGTATTGGCTGCATCAGGTAAACTTTAAGATACCCTACTGGATCTAGTGTTTAGAATCTGGAGAATCTACACATCCAAGAATCATTAGTCTGAAAATCCAGCACACTGGAAATGTGGCATTCAGCGACAATGGAATTAATTTCCTCTTTCCTTCAGACATATCAGCTTCCTATGTGTATCTCCTGAACCTTGTTCCCAGCAACAGTAACACTTTTTAACAATCCATCTTGTTCATTTCGACCATGCCAGAAAATTAATTCAGCTCATTCCCATCAGCTTGCTACATGTTAATCCGCCTACAGCAGAACCTATATAAAATACAGCTTAATGCATCCTGTCAAAAATGGTGCATGCTCCCATTCAAAAGTCCTGATTGCTCTGACTCTCACAAAAAGCATTCTGAACAAAGACTGCTTTGGATAACCCGCCCTCACAATTGCAGTACAAAGGGTGGTTGTATTGCTCATCAGGCTTAAACTGTACTTTCATGACTGTCATTTGCTGCTTACGGATCCAATGATCCCTTCTATATGCTGAACATAAATGCAGGTAATATAACTTGTCAAGACTAGCTGTCCTCTCCAGCCAGCTCAAGAACAGTTCCGGAGTATGCAAGGTCCCAGTAATGTTCCACACCCTGCTTTTTCAGCTGTTCTCTGGCGAACGACTCTGTCGGACACATCTTGAATTTCATTTCATCAAAAGACCTTGTCTTGACCATACCCTGGGGATAACAAAAATGTCATAATGATCAAAAACTGTGATATTGAGATCCATCACTAACAAGAAGTTATTACCGACCATCAACCCTCTTACTACATCTTACATATCAGGCTTGTTAACCTGGCTATGGAACAAACAAATTTTCTTCCCTTGACAGAATAATCATGAAACATTACGATAGCAATTAAGTTGCAACCCTAAAACAATGATTCTTTCTCCAATTACTCAATTTTCAAGACATCAGTTATCAAAGTTAAAATCTCTCCTCAATTTCTTTGCTATTCACATATGTGAAATGTAATACTGTTAAGAAATACTGTGAAACTGTCATGCAAAACGAATCAAATGTACCTCTGGACAATATCTTATCTTGCATGTTTCATATAAAAAAAAACAACAAATAGTATACATGAAATTTCTGGCACTATAGGTAATAGCAGCATCATGAGTTCATCACTACACACAATAACTATGTAGCACACAAATCACTTTCTGTGACAGTAAGTGAGTAAGATTCACTATATCTTTGCTCTGTAGGTCCAAAATTATCACCAACTGTAATATATCATCATCATCATCATCAACACCGCCAAGAACTATGTAACTAGTGTACTCACCTCCCACACTAAGTGACATTTATTTGTTTTGTCAACACTGCCAAGAACAAAATAACTAGTGTACTCACCTCCCACACTAGGTGACATTTATTTGTTTTGTCAACACTTTCATCCTCATCGCTGTCCCCTGAAAATGAAATGGAGACAAAATAATTTTACTTTCATGACATAGAAAAGCAAAGTAAGGATAAAGAATAAAGGTAGATAAGGGCCCTACATAATTCACACAGCTGGACAGTAGGGGGAAGAAATGGACCAAGTCCACTGTAAAATGTCCCCCCACTCCCCAAAATGCTACTCCATCATGAATGCTTAGATGAACGATGAACCAAAGCAAAAGCTTGGCAGTGGGACAGAGGAAGAACATAAATGAAATGGAAAGAGAAGACAGTTCCAAAAGCTATGAAGACAATATATACAAAATGACAGAAGTAAATGCACATGTAGCATATTGCTAAGTTGTCCAAAGCAAAAGCAAAGAAAATGTAAACAAGCTGAATTTCTTTTGATCACAGCACATTCACACTGGAGAACAGTCTGTCTGCACATTCACCATCAAAGAAACAAACCATCTTTGAAGATAAATTATCTTTTGCTTAACTATACAAAAAATTTAATGAAAATTTTAAATTCTCCAATTAATGAAAAAAAAGACAACTTCATGAAAGAATGTCTCGAAATACCAGATACATACCAGTTTCTTTTATCTTCCTATGAGATTCTGCCCACTTTATCCGCTGCAGCATAAGACGCCGGAACTTGCGCTGCTGCTTGGGACCTATGGAATAAGGACAGACTTTTAAATCACACAATTATATGTCTCAGAGATACCAATTCTGGATATTTAAGAATGAACATTTTTTTCACTATCTTTCAGCCAGATGAAAAGATTAGATACATATTGTCTGTGTTGACAAATCATACAGATTCATGCGCAGGCTCAAAAATTAAAAAGGGTTAACAATTTCATATGGAATAAAGTCTCTACATGCAATTAAAAGGCCAGAAATGGTTCCTTTGTTCTCTGAACTCTGGTCAAGTAGAAAATGAGACTATACACAAACATGGATGATACATACTTGTCAGAACAAAAACAATCTTTCTTGGGGATACCAACAGACTTGATAAAGAGTGCGGACTTTATGAAGTCCATAAATTTCACAAGGTGCTGCCTGGTTCATTGTTGCATTATCGGTACTGCTTTTGCACAGTGTGCTAGAATTTTTAAATAAATCTGGTCTGTTACTTTCTGATGACATCCTAAATGTTGTGCTCTTGTGCTCGGGACCATCTGTCAGGTCCAAATAAATGTGTTGTTCATCCTCTTATTCAACACTTGGAAAACAAAAAGTAGGACTGCCACCTTCCTTAAAACTAAACCCAATTACCAAAGGCTACTTTCCCTCGTACTGACCCAGTTACCAGAGAAGTGAATGCACCCAAAACAAAGTTAAGGCTTTAGTGACAGGTAGCATCATCCATCACTCAGGTAAGTGTTTCGGAAACTATGATTCCAAACATTTTGTCACTTCCAAGACTAGACCTATTGCAAGTTTCAGACCAGTCAAAAGTAAACATAAATAAATGGTAAAGAGGCTTATGCATGTGGATCTTTCTGCTTATGGCTGGCTGGCATTGACTTATTTTTTTTCTCAACCACTTTAATAATGATGACAAAGTCTCACCAGTGGAAATCGCTAGCTGATCTATTCTGCCGTTAAAATGAAGAACCTAGTATCTACGTATCTGGGTCAAATGGACATTTTTATATCGTTAAAGTCGTTGGAAAATTTTGCGTCTGATAATCTTAGTTTGGCATCGATACCTCATTTCTAAAGGCGTCTATGGTAAAATTGGTAACGATGCGACTATTCTATCAACAGTTATTAAAAGAAACAGTTTTTCGTCATTTGTAGCAAAACATGAAAATGGTAGATACTAGGTTCTTCATTTTAACGGCAGTATTAGTGTGTGATGCTGCATGAGGCTAAAACTCTCAAAATGCTGAAAACCTTTGTCAGCTATTTCACAAACACCAGAAAACCCTCATAACGTAATATCTACCTATGGCTAAGTAAGACAGATAGACAGACCATGAACTAGCAGTGATAGGACTGACAGAATCGACTTCAGTTACCACGTGGCCAACTTATCCAAGGGATATCGCTGGATTTTCTGCTTTCTCAGATGAAAATCAAAATTAAAACAGGACTTTTACTGACCTTGTAGACAAACTGGTTTACAATGCCATATAATGTTACACTTCTCATTTATAGTATAAACATATAAAACAGTACACACTGTATAGCCTCACTTACCACCTTCCACCACCACCACATTGCAGTCTTTGTAAAGCACAGTTATTCCTGTCATGTACAGCTGACTGGCATTCTTTTCTACCTTAAACTTGATAGCTGGATCACTCAGGTCTCGCACTCTGTGGATATAGAGTTCAACAATGAGTTATGGCTATGCACAATTGGTTCTTCAAGATTCCCACAATCAATTAGAGCTCAGGCATTGGCCATACTGACACTACAGATTGCAGAAGCCTAATTGATATAAAAAAAAATTGGCCAATCAAAGTCAATAATAACAGGATACAAAAACTTTTCAACTTTGTGTAGAAATAATAATAGAACATGAAATCACACACAAATGTGGTGAAATTCAGTCCTGAATTTGTACAAAAATAATTGCTGCAGGCAGTGTTTCCCAATGGTTTCAGTGGATTTAATTTGTGTGAACCTGTGGTCTGCATAAGAGGACCAAATTTTCAACCCTTTTCATCTAAAATTATGAAAAAATCTAAATAAAGGATCCCTACTATAAACAATATATAATTTGAACACAACTTAAGGCACCAGACCTGCAGACTAGCCTTGGCCATCTTGGAATGTTCAAGGAGAAAATTTCATTAAATGGCTGCAAGAGACTTTTACAATTTGGTTCCTGCAACCTATAGGATTCCTGCCGTCAAATAAAATTCTATATCAAACACACTAACCATGCAAGACTTGCACAAACAACAGCAAAGCGAGCTCTGCATCAACAGCACGGGCCTTAAAAGACCTCCCATATAATTATCACATTTAAATCCTTCCACAATTTTTCAAACTCGAAACACCCTTTTTCTATCTTGAGGCTATTTTTCCCCTCTCTTGCTTTTCTTGTCTATGGATTCTTTTAAACATTTGCATGATCCCTTCCTCACAGTATCCGACATGCAAAATCTTTATCAACTGAACTAACCTATATACAGAAACTTGGACCCCTTCTGTTGTGTCCTCTTTTATTTTAGAGATTTTCTTGTCTCTCCGCTGCTCCACTGTCAACTTCCTAGCTGCATTGGCCTCCTCATGCTGCCGCTGCCTCTTAGCCATCTGTGCTCTCACATGGGCCTCTACCTTTGTGGGATCTTGGACCGCTTCTGTTCCCAGCACCCTCATGAGGTTGGCCATTCGCACTGTTGTTTGAGGAAAACGAAACCGTGAAAGCATCACTTTAAAATGTCCTACAGACTGCTGGTATGAAACTGGAAATTTTTAATGTTGAGCTAGGTGAATGTTTGTTTGCATGATATCCATGTACGTATGTGTGGGTCAGTCAGATGGGTTGGAACAAGGTTAATTTTATATGTCCTTAATTAAATCATAATCAACTCTGCTTAATTGCAACTCCTTGGAGGCATGAAAAAAGTTGCGAATAAAAGTAGCTGTGATTATCCAATAATCCTGTCGATGATTTAGGATGATGTAGATATTCTGATGTCATTTTTACTATGGCGTGGCACCATAGGTCAGAAAGGAAGTAATGTTTAGCACAAGGCCACATTATATTATGGACACTAACTGACTAGCCTAAAACCTGAATTCAAGCAAACACATTTCCTAGACAAAGGAAAAGAGAAATGCACAAACTGAATGAGATAGGTTAACAAATCTCCTAGACATGTGAAAAGAAAAATGCACAAACTCAACTTTTCATATCTCTTACCTTTGGGCTCCATTGGTGGTGCCAGACCCAGTCTTATCTTTTCCTGAAGTTCTTTTTGTGCTTCTCTTCTGCTCTGCCTGCGAAGTTTCTTTCTCTCCTTTTTCGTCAAGTATACAGGAATGGAGGACTCCTTTTCTGTATCAACTGATCAGGGAAATGAGAAAAACAGCATGATGATATCAGCCTCCTTAAAAAAACAAAACAACATCAATTTGAGATATTCATTCCAGTCTCTCCTTGCAGAAAACTGCACTTCAAACTCACAAAATCTGTACCAAGAATTGCAAAATTTGGTAAAATTTGGCGCAAATTTTGCAAAAATAGCATCATAACTTTATCATGTCATTCATCATCATTTCATATTGCTCACTAACATAATGTTCCAGAGTTGTAGAAATGGAATATGGGGATGCCCAATATACTGTGACGTCGGTCTGGACCCCAAGTAACCCATACACATTTCCTGTGTTCCCGCTGACACATATTGTGACCATAAAGGAAAAAGTGCACTGTTTCCGCAATAACTGGCAAAATCTGCTCCAAAGTTGAAAACCCTCAAAAAATGCAGAAATCTGCAGGGGACAGAATGATTGCATTTCTGCTGTTTCAACAATATATGGCATAAAACATGTTCTTTATATGAGATGTTTGTAATCAAATAAAGTAATTATCATTCTTGGGTGATTTTAAAAGAGAGAATGTTCTGTTCAATCTCCTTTTACTCTATGCTGCCGTTTTATGAAAAAAATACTGTATACTGTACTCAATTAATTTCTAGCACCTCTGTACAGCCCGGTGTTCTGTGCTTTTCTATCTGGGTTATTTTTTCATAATAGTTTTATACAATTTCTAAGATAGCCAACTATATGTGCCACTAAATTTGTGCTCTCAATCTACTATACTTGCTATATCACATATAAACAGATGTTAATGAAAATTACTGTACCGTTACATTAATTAAAAATATAACACAGAAATTCCACCCTCTCTTGAAGAATTATAGTCTTGAAATGTTGCTGTTGTTATTGATCCAGCCATTTCTCAGCTTTTGTTCTTTGGCTCAATGCCATGTAATGATACTGACAAGTTCTCTGCAGCTTCTCTGAGGAACTATATAGAATGTTGTTATATTGGGGGAGGGTGGAAGAAAATGTTGCCTAATGTCACAGAGAGCTAAGGTCTTACAATACTTTAAAGGACCTCTATGCTAACCAAATAGATGTATGCAATCACAATTTTCTCCAAATCTCATTCACTGTGGAAGATCACATCAAATGTCATCAGGAATAATATGTAACATTATTTTGTTCATAATGAATTGGTGATCAAATCCTGATCCATCCATAACTTTTTTCTGAAATCATTGGCAGAACTCTCCCCAGATACTTTTCATGACAAAGTTCACAAATACTCACCTGGAGGTGCTAATTGTGTAGGATGTTCCACCAAGTTTGTAATGCCATCCAGGGCTTGCCTTGAAATGTCCTCTGTTTTGGAGATCGCATCATAGCTGAAAGTGCAAGTAATAAGTCATAAAAGCAAAAGAAAAGCATCACGTATGATGTATATGAACTGAACATAGAGATAGCAAGTTCTGAGCTTCTATTATGTCATAGGTAAACACTCATCATTTCACAATACAATATAACATGAACACAATACAATGCAAAGATGCATACATGCTCCTCATGCATTTTTTTCCACTCCTCTTCATCTACCAATTTCATTTAGCCGACACCCAGACCCTAAAAATCTAACCCACAAATCATGATAACAACGGTGTTATCAATCACTCTCTAACATCACATGTCCTATCTTCCCCTGTCCCCCACCCGCTCCCTCCACCCCTTCTTCAGTTCCTTGCCAGAGGGTGCCCATTTCAACTCAAATTTCTGAACTGCATTTTATTCACTGATTTCTCAGATTATATGCCTATGTCTTTTAGTCCTAGACTAATGCCACCCTCCTTCCCAACTGAAGTAAAATATTGTGGTTAAGAACTTTGGGTTCATATAAGGTAAGAAAATATGATGTTAGGCCCCATAAGAAGTGGGTGCATCCCAAAGTGTAGTAAATATGACACTGATTATAACACAATAAAAGACAACAAGAAACAAAACACTTACGAATCACTCCTCAAAATGAATGAATCCCACCATTCAATATCTGGGACTTCACCTTCTCTCTGCAAACAAATAAAGAAAAAACATAACAATAAGGTCAGAAAATATTTACAAATATGTAATAATATGCAGCTTTCCTGACCTCTCATCCATAAGATAAACTGTTATCTGGCGAATTAGCCTATATTGACTGGACACTTGTCATTTTCCAGCTGGGCAAGTGAAATCATAATGTACTGATCTGAATGAGAATTTGCCTGAACTAGCAGAAGGCAGAAGTAGACAAAAAGTTGGTGTTATTGAACTCATCACTTTCAGCCTAAGGAAATTCACTATTTTAAACACTACCATCTTCTACAAATTAGCAAGTAAGCCTTGCAAGTTTAGCAAGTAAGCAAGTAACTGTAAAATTCATATGTATCAAGCCCATAAATTAAAAGAATCTTAATGCAATCAAGATAAATATATGAAGCATCAAAGCATGATTAGAGTCATCTTAGATGTAGGACTTTCCGAAGTTCCATGGCACATTGTGACTCTGTAGGCTAAGTGACCAATGATCTTTCTTGTCACAGGACAGAGGACATAATATGGATAAATGGATCATCCAGAATAATCAAAGACTCTTAAACTACTTGTAAAGCCAAACATAGAAACAAAAAGCTTTACTTTCAGATTAACATACTCTAAAAACACTGATGTTCAAGTTAAAAAAAAGAAAATTGTTTAAGGAAGACATAATAACCTTATAAGTATAAAAAGACCTTACAAAAATGCAAAAACCCAAAAGCCTAAATTTTGTTACTGTGCTTTGAATGACCTTGGTCACTTCCCTCACTGCTGAGAGAATGTAGGTGAAAAGTTTCTTAGGCAAAGGAAATAAAAAGTTCAGTGCATATCTTTACAATTGTAATTTTGGTGACAAAATATTAGTGCAGTTCAAATTTGTTTACAATATCAACATGGGCCTTGATTTCACATACAACATGGTTCTCTCATTGAAAAAGATGACTTCAGTCTGATTTTGGTCAGTTTTAAAACACAGTGACAATTTACTCCACCAATTTGAAACCACAACTCTTTGGAAACTATTCTTACTTATGTGTTATCTAACATAGAAATGCTTGAACTATCTATGATTCTATCAAAACCTAAAAGCTCTGACTCTACATGATCTATACTTTACTTACAATCTCCTTCTTTGGGGTGATGGTGGCGATTTTTGCTGCAGATGCTATCCCAGTCTTCTTGGCTGCCTGAGCAATTTCTGCCTGCAGCCTCTCAAGCTGGGCCTGTAAAGATGTTCATAGTCAGTAAGAAAGTGTCCATACCACTATGGGTTTGTGGCTCAGTTCTCTGAGAAGACCTGGCCAAGCAGCAAAGTTGCACAAGAAAGCAAACAGCATTACAAGTGTGCGTGACAGAACACTGAGACCCTGCCAGTGGTACTTTTAAGCTCTGTGACTGCAAGAGCTACCAAATCTGATAGAGATAGAGAGGGAGAGAAAGAGAGAGACAGAGAAACACAGAAACATACACGCAGAAAGAGAAAATCAGAAAGATAAAAAGAGAGAAATATATACAGAAAGAGAGAAAAAGAGAGAGAGAGAGAGAGGAAGGGAGGGAGAGAGAAACAAAACCTGATACATACTAAATGCATAAATACGTAACAAGCTTATCTGACATATACCCAGACCACAACTCTGGTATGTAAGTGGACGATACAATATTTGCAGGATATAACAAATTATAAACCATTATGACAACTCCACATCACAACATCTAACAGGTTTTCAGTCAACATGTTACATTTTACGCAGTACACATCTATACAGAGCATTCACTTGCACAAGTCACTTTCATTCCTAGCAGTTGTTCTTACTTCTATTCATAGCTGTATATTTACTCTCTACTGAAATCAATCAAGACCCATTAAAAGATCCAGCAGGGAGAGTCTCAAGACAAATTATATGATGCCTTTCTAAAGCATGATGAAATCTTAGTAGTATAACTTTCTTAAGTTCCACTTCAAAATATAAATTTGCAAGCTAAATAAGCAATGCAACATGACAGACAAGTTTTTTGCCAGAAGATAGAGAACATTTGGATAAATGGATCATCCAAGACAAAGACGTTTTACTAATTTATGACTTTACATGTCTATAAACATGAGGAAACCACTTAACCTATTTAAAAAAAAAAAATAACGAAAGAAATTAGCAAAATATTTAGTCATGGAATTTTATATCATAGCTGAGCACAGCTGTCATGCCTGACCTGACTCTTCCAACCAATCTTTTTCTAAACGGCACAAAAACAAAATGTCACTAACCTTTGCTCTAAGCCTTGTAGCCTGCTGCTCAAACTTCCCCTTCTCATGAAATTTGAAACTTCTTTTCTGTCTTTGTGTTCCTTTAAGTCTGTAAATGACAACAGTTTAAGCTATTTACATGGTAGGGTGCATGTGTATCATGAAATGTAACTTAATGTAAAAACCATGGCCCTGAATTTTTAAACATGTTATTGGAATGACTAAGCCCAGTTGCGCACAGCACAAGTGCTATGTTGCAGGGATGAAGACAAGGTACTGCAACATTACACATACATCTATTCCAATTTCAACATTCTCATAACAAGTTTCTTTAACATGATCTTACCAAATTAAGCAAAAAAGTTTTCCTCTATAAATAAGCCCAAATTGATGACAGGTGCTTATCCTTTTGCTGACCATAATCTTGCAAAATTTTTCTTGGGGTTATGATGTACATAAAAATTATAAAATAACTGACCTATGACATTCCACAACAGGAAGTGTCCTATTCTCTGTGATATATGTAAATAAAAACTTTTTATTTACCCATGAGGAAATTTGTTTACAATGCCTGTAATGCCTATATGTCTCATTCGTAATACAAATGCATTGAACAAAACACATTATACATGTAAATGCACAATATTACAAATGACGCACACAATAAAGTCATTCCTGGTCTCCCAGCTTTGGAGACAGTTACTCATTTATACTTATGTCAAGTAGGGAGAGGGGAGTTTCCAAAGGACATTTACAAAATAAACTGCCCAGCCGACAAGTCAAACACACAAACCTTAGACTTGCTATCTTCAGTTTCTGAGCATGACTCACAAAACAAGGAAATGCCCATTGTACAGTTCCAAGAGGTTGTGTAAATTCAAATTGAACAACAGTTTAAAATTCGAATACTTACGAAAGTCTTCCGTCAAAAAACTTGCTTTCACTGATTTCCTCTGGTGGTTTTTCAATCAACCCTTTGAACTGCTCTCTCCGTTTTGCCCTGATGTTTGCCTACAGAAAAAAGATCCGAGTAACTGGATGTGTCACAAGTGAAATACAACTTACTGGACTTATCCTTAGACAAGCTGAAATGGGATACATTTTTACAAGCTATTACAAACACAAAACTAGCATTATTCTAAACGCTTTGCAAACAGGCAGCTTATTTCAGTCCACTTATTACTGTCCTATGAAATTCATAATGAGCCTATAAATGTGTAAATGATTATCTGTTACTTTATAGACCTTGGCTGCATACTCTGACATGCATTGAGGAGTTTTTGGTCATCATTTGTCAAATCACATGGAAATGTCACTTACAATAAAAAATATCCTGAGACATCCACACTGCCTAAATTTGCTGATATTGTGACAATTTCATGCCCAACTTAAAAGAGAAAGTGTTTGAGTCTTTAAGTAGTCAGAATTCATTGCGGAACAAGTGATCTAACCTTTTCTTAATATCGTCCACCTAAAATAATACTGTTTTAAGCTTTAAATGACATCTAGGGACTTGGGACATCATTATTTGTGTGCGGCGATATGACATAAATTAACTTTTCCTCCCGATTCTGTCATTGGTTCAATGTTAGGTTTACTAACTCACCTTCAGCGTTGGGGTATAAAGAGCAAGTTGGACAGCTTCTCCAGTCTTAGCGTCTATTGTTTTGCCTTCCTCATTCAGAATTAGAGGTGAGGGACTGTGAGAAGAGAAATGATGCAGTCAGTGTTAGTATGGGACACAATACAGATGATAATAGCTCTGATGACACTGGTAAGAATGAAAATTTAAGGGGCCCTTTGTAATGTGGTACAACTATAAGGGTATACCCAAGTAAGTCTTTTTCTTTCCCCGACAAAACAGTGATAGAAAAGCCATTTTCTTTTTCTTATTATTCATAGCGAAACTAACCAGGAACCTCCCGATCGCCACCAACATGCAAAAAAAAAATCTGACGCTTGCGTTTGAAGAGAAAGTGTATCTATGTGAAGCTATTTAATAGATACTTTAAGCAAATTACCCTCCCTTGCTGTGTTCTGTCTTCACTTACCCTGCGAGGGGTTGCTGATGTGTCTGTTGCTGTCCCTGTTTGGAACCTTGCAAGCCAGGTATAAGAGGAGGTGGGAGGCTTGCATTGCCCAAGCTACTCAGCCTTGCCTGTATCTGGGCCTGCAACTCGGCTGCTCTCTTTGCCTTGTTCAAAGCTGCATCTGTAGGTCCTGTTGCAGCAAGGGTAACAGCTGGCTGAAATGGCACATTTTTACACGTAAAAAGTCAAATATGATGGCCAAAATTTTAATAATAGTAATCAGGGTTGCCAGCAGCTGACCAAAAAATTATCTGAAAATTTTGTGATGGCCCGATATCCTCACGAGTTTATGTTATCATATATGCCCACTTTCCCCTTGTATTTGAAGTAGGTCTATTTCTTATTTAATTTATAAAGTAATGAGGCATAAAAATAATTATGAAGAAAACAAAAAAATAACATTAAGTCATTAACAACACATGTGAAAAATCGGCAATCTCCAATAGGAAAAAATTATCAGATTTCCGATAATTATCGGCAAAACAGCAACCCTGAGTAATACTGCGCTTTTTATATGTCTCGGATTCAGGCTTATGCTCGCTTACGCAACTTCACACCATTATTAGCCCAGCAGGCCTAATCACTCTAGAACTTTCTCAACTTCCAGGGGAGCATACAGTGTCATTGCCATTTACAGGCGCTAATCACTAACATTCTGACAACATCTTCCACTCTCTATAGCTAGGCACCTGTTTTGCAGATTATATGTGAAGAAAGTCAAACATTGCTGCTGGATGCATCTCAAAAATGAGGTTTGTGATCTGCAGGGTCGGCAATAACAAAACATTTTCGCTCCATGATTAAACTGACACGATGAATTGGTGCTGCTGATTCTATTGAAATTTTTATGCTCCTTGCTATCTGGAACGTAAGGGTATGCTATCTGGAACGTAAGGGTTAAGGGAATCTTAATGCTACAGTTCAATATGGGGAAGGTAATCTGCCCTGTAAGGCCATGTTTTTGCCTCAGTATATTACTAGTTAGCTGAATGCTTTTATACCTAATAAGTCAGTCAATCATACACATTATCTTAGTCTTAATAGATAGAGCCACTTATTCCAACTCTTGCACCACAAAAGTAAACACACATATGTCAGTGGTTTGGCATAATAATGCAACTATTTCAGAACACAATTACTGAAAACTTCAGCAACGCTGAAAATATAACTAGAACTCATTGAAAGAATCTATGTCATCACAAATTTCACAAAACCACAAATTTTTTTTTTCTAAAAAGAATAACAGCCCTCGGTAACTTGGAGCTTTCTGCAATATACTCCGTATGTGGCATTCCAGGTATATCTGAAAGAAAAGCTTGTATATCATTGTTCTTTGTATTATATGTTTATATATGACGTACAGTCAGCCTGGCTGGACTATTGCGAAGACCAACAATATATAAGAATTTAAATTAAACTTCTTAACATATAGTTCTACGATGCAGTGATTTCATACAATTGCAACTGCAATGAGGCTGCAACTTACCTGAACAGGCTGAGCCGGCTGGACTGGCATGGTGGCCTGCAGCTGTGCTTTTCTTTCCTGAATCATTCTCTGTGCATTGGCCATCATTTCCTTGATCTGAATAGAGAATACAGAGAAGGTTCTGTCATTAGTTAGCAATAAAGCACAACACAAAAAAAAACAAAGCAAAACAGAAGAGAAAAGGAAGGGGTTGTGGTTTGGTAATGGGGGAGGGGGCTATGAAATGACTTGCACTTTACAAATAAATGATATACGAATCCTAGTCAGTATTGTTGTTTGATGAACTGTCCCAGCTGAACTTGAGACTGATGATTAGTATAGAGACTCCTCACTAAGTTCTGAATTGGGAAACAAAGCAGATTTGGAGCTGTCCAAAGTGCAATGATGTTGTTTTCATCAACAAGACATAATAAACCCACCTTGTCAGGTGATAACTGTGACCCTGGAGGATTAAGATTTGGAAGTGTGTTCTTTGGTCTGGACGGCGTTGCAGATGCCGCCGCCACCTCTTCAATCTCAAGATCCTCATCCAGGTGTCGTCGTCTCTTAGCATTTTCATCTCCCTCCACATCCTAGAAATGGTAAAGGAGGAATACACTTTATAGTAGAGTCTGCTTAAATCTGGATAACTGCACCTTTCACTCAATCACAACATTTTCCACATATCAAAAATGCAGTATTTTTGTACACATACTGAATACTCTCCACTTCTTTTCAACCACAAATTTTCCTAATTTTTGAGCATTTGCCATTAAGCAAGATTGACTGTATCTTTATTTCTATTTTTAGATATCTGGAAACAAGTAAACTGGTTTCAGTGACAGCAAAAACACTTTATGCAGACAGAGTGTATGACAAACGTGTTTGCATCTTTCAGTGTATTGTGTTCATGTAATATTATACTGTGAAATAGTGAGTGTTGGTCTATGATGGCTCAATAAGAGCTTTGAGTTTGAACTTCAAAATTTCAATTCCCTGATCTCCTTGCCAGGTCATGGCACAAACCTCTTTTGTATCTTTTAGGACAGATATCTTCTTAAGTCAGATCTAAATATTGATCTTTCAGGTTCATGGGACAATAACCAAAAAAAAAAAAAAAGGTATTTTAATGACTTTTCAACAAACTTTAAGGGCAAGTGCGGCACCCTGTAGGGGTAAAATTGGGTAAAATTGTGTAAAATGAGTTTAAGGCAGTTTCTTAAACGGCGACATCTCCTTTATCGAATCCTGAAGTTATTTTCATGATACCTGTCTCAAAAAGTGTATTTTGATG
>JAWQUT010000376.1:489256-525029 GCA_033807755.1 Ellobium chinense | reverse complement strand
GATATTTTCTATTCGATATCACCCGTTCCTCTGCCAAGTTGAAATCCCCTTGACGTACTGCTCGCACTTGTAAGAGAGCTCTTTTGCAAAATAAAATCATAGTTATGGACAAAATGGCCGAGTGGCCGATTCTTGCTTAAAATTCCAAGTGAGTTTTGTTGGAGATAGGGAAGGCTTAAGCCGGAATGTCACTGTGTACACTATGCTTCGATAAATGCAGCTGCTAGATCCAATGGTTCAAATTCAAACTGGCTGCAGTGCTATCATATATGGGGTTGGAAAGTGGCACATGGGTATGCATATCAGCCAGTGACAGTGTCAGCATCATCAAGCAAAATTTTGCAAATGGGATGACTGTTGTTATTACATGGAGTCATGGACTTATAATGGACGCTTGTTTTAGACAGACATCATTATCAAGCTTTCTTTCACCTTTTTGAGTTCCACAAGAGTGGGTCACACGAATCACAGCAGCTGGGTTTATAAGTCAGCCTGTGATGTCTCTGTCTTGTTTGTATCTTTTTGTGTCTGGAATCTTCGTGGAAGAAGAAGACAACATATGAATTAAGATTTAGAAAAAACCTTTTGAACTTTTGTTCCAGACAGCATATAGACTAGAGATAGTGGCTGTCTTGATGGACAGTACCGCAATGATAATGATACAGTTCATTTAGTCATAGACAAGTCATGGACTAGACTAGTCTATATAATATTGATATTTCGACTAAATGAAATCGGTGCCGTTGTTAGAGTTAGAGAAAGCCGAGATAGTCTATGTCATTATTTTATAATGTATCAATGTAGCTGGCTCTCTCTCAGGACAGCACTGTCGATACATTTCATTTAATCATAGACATAGACCAGTCATTGAATGGGACAGTTGGTGCTGTCAGTGTCATAAGAGAAGGTCATTTGACCTTACAGTACTTAGACAGTTGAAAACCCATGACACGAATGTATGATCACTAGCCAAGGGATAACTGCAAAACTGGCAAAAGGCTTTGTGTGAACAACCTAACATATTATTCATACGGCATACCACTAAATACCTGTATGTCCTAGTGTGACCTTCAGTCACAGCATGTCCATACTTTTCAGAATGTTCATGCATATTCATGCTTACATCAAGCATTGCATCACCCCTCATTATGTTTTGTCTTCTCTCTCAAGCTTCTGATGTTTTGATCCAAGGCTGATGATCAAAGGATGGCCTTGTAACCTTTCACCACAGAATCTGTGTGTCTGCTATTGATGCAAGGGCTTTGTTGACAACTGCTTGTCCTTGTGATTAGAGGACTGAGTCACTTGTGACCAGATCTTACCACAAGGGAGATCACGTGGGGGACTAGGTAAGAATGGAGATGCAGAACTGTTCTTGATCATGTTGCTGAAAGTGAAAGCGATAATTTAGTCCATAGGGAGGGTTTGGCAAAAGTAACACAGAATTATCAGTCAGTGCAAATATGGAGGCAGACGTGATTGTGCAATTCATCCTAGTATATTTCTAACCCCCGCCCTTAAAGATTGCGGATCTTGCCTGCTTTTCAGCATTTCAAAGTTTGCATTGCTTGAGGAAGACTTAAAATCTCTCTAAAAATTTACAAATGAAGGGCTTCATGGCAAGACGCATTATACACCATTCGGGGGTTGTGGCAAAACAGACCAGATACAAAGCATATTTTTATGTGAAAGGCAAAATTTAAGTCTTAAATAATGTAGATCAAATGTCCTTCTATGGAATGGAAATATACATGTATACTAAATACTCCTACTGCTACATGAAGTATGTAGAATAAGCTAAAAATTCATATTAGTGGATAAAGCGTTTTGCCATGACACCCTTCAAATCTCCCTTCAAAATTATGACTAAAGGAGACTGTTTCCCATGATTCATTGGACCTGGAGAAAATACTGAAGACTGAGATGAATTATTGTGTAACAACTAACACAGCAACAAGCAGAATGGATAGTTAGCAGCACCACCTAAGACTTGTCATTACACCATTTGTAGCAGATAGGTTACTGAACTTTTGATAAGTTGTCATAAACAGTCATTTTTGTGTTACTAGCATGCGAATAGAATCCTCTACAAAAAAAAATATATTATTCTTGGTCACATCTGAAGTCATAATTACTGATGAGGTTAAAAAACAATTTTGAGGTATTTATTACTGTACTACTTTAAAAAAAATGTTGAAATTTGTTATTTGTTTTTCTGACATTTCAGTTGAAGAGGTAACCAGAAAATGTTTTGACCGGTGTTAAGCTTGTGTGCACCATAATGAAATAGTTTCTTTTTTTCCTTTCTTTCAGACATCATGTCTGAAGTTGAAGCACCATCACAGGTTGATAGCATTGATGCAGGGGACGCAAGTCAGGGAATTGCTAATGGCCCAGACCCTGCTGTTTGCCTGGGAGATGGCACAACTTGTGTTGAATGTGGGAAGGTTTTCTCTCACCCTTTTTATTTTAGGTAAGCTGACTCAACACTCCATGTCCTTGTGAGTCAAGGCACTTGTATTAGTTTTTTGAATGACGATCAGACTTTGAAAGGATGGAGAGGAATTTTGACAAGGCTTTGGCAGTTGAAATATGTATCTCTTGTTTCAGTCAGCTCGTTCCAGAGTCTGAGTAACCAAAGAAGTATAAAAATCAGAAATATAACATCGAGGCTGCTGATGCTATGATGGAAGAAGATACTGAAGTCTGCTAAATAATGGAAATTTGTGCCATTAAGGTCAGACACATTTTGGCACCTTTGTGTATAGTTTACTGTGATCTGCCTTTGTATCTGGGTCATTCTGCAGTAGTTACCTTTGTCTCTTGGCTAACTAACCAAGGAGGTTAGACCTTTGGAAAATTGAAATGCAGTGTTTTTTAGGTTTCCTGTAAAATTGTGCTCCTGGCACATACATAGCTTTTTTTGTAGGGTGGCACAGTGACTGTAATGACTGAAGGCCAGTTATCCCAGTTAAATCCTAAAATATCAGCAGTTTAACATTTTCTAGGCCCATGCCTGAATTGAAAAATGTTCTCATTCCTATTGTAGAAAATCGCTAGAGTTTTTCATGTTGCTGAGGAGTTTTCCCCCTAGATCCGTAGAAGGATTTTTGTTCAAGAAATTTGGCTGTAGGTTGTGGATATGAGACATTTTAATAGGTGGTGCTTGTTTGGATCTGCTCAGAACCATAAGTATCTTTGGTACAATAGGTCTGACCAGGTGGAATACAGGAAAAGAAATAGCATTTCTTTCTCCAGACTGGTATTGTTGACATCATTTTCTTCCACAGCACCCACATTAGCATCCACACCAATGAGAAGAGCTTTTTGGTCATAGGCCAGTGTGCCCTGTGCGGTCATGTGTTCTCCGACCCACAGGTTTTTTCAGCCCATTTGACTTCATCGCAGTCAAGGATGGAGAATCAGGTAATGGGGTTAATTTATTGTGGAGCATGGTGCAGAGTCATTGATGAAGGGGAAAATAATTATATTCCTCAGGAGGCCAAAAAAAAAAAAAAGATAAGTCAACAAATGGACGGTTGGATGTGGCTCAGCCCCTTGAGGGTGTTGGGAAGTGAAAGGGCTGAAAAACTTCCTAGACTGGGGTATCCTCCTCTGAAGATCTTCTGTTGCTTCGTTCTCAGAAATAGAGTTCCCATCTGTTTGAACCAGGCATACAAACCAAGCGTGCACAGTCAAGTCACTCTTTTATTTTGTTATATTGTCAGTGAGCCATGAAAATGGCCTAAGTCATTTTTAACATTTCTTAGTGAATGCAGAGAAAAGATTTTTATAGCAGAGTGAAACAGAGTGCCAGTGTATGTAAAGTTTCCCACTGCAGTTTTAGCAAGGGAATGCGGGCACATCGTAATTTTTTAATCTGTCAACATGAATCTTGATTTCATAAACAACATGGTACCCTTACTGAAAGTAGGACACGCACATCAAAAATAATTTTCCACTTTTCAATACCTTTTCTCTCTAAATATTATCTATGGTGCCCACCGAGTCAATTTTGCGAAGAAAGAGGATCATTCTGTTATCGTGCGCATATGTAATATGACGCAATAAGGAGAGCTAGAGTTACCGGTTTTGGCCCTTCAGTCCAGAATTATTCCCCTTCCCCGATCAGCAGAAGCCCGCGGCAAAAACGCTGACGTCACTTACGTTCCAGCATCTGCAGACACCTCTACCTGATAATGTATTATTCAGCTTTTAATTAAGGTTCTGGTATTACAAATTCACATGTAAAGTTTGATAGAGTAAGCCAGAAAAAGTATTCTGCATTTTTATTGCCTCAGCATGATTTTGTTTGGCATAGCTACTGTTCACAGAGGAATTAAAACATTCATACCAACATGCTATCACCTGTCCGCACAGCACTGGCTAGTCAGCTGGGCCATGTGGCAAGAACGTATTTGACGTTAGCTTATGGCCGCCACGCGCGCAGTGGTTGTAACAATTCGGACTTTGGATAATGTAATCCTATGGGTTATCTGGGGCCAGCAGAGGCGTCATATCATTATGACAGACACTTGAAAGACTGTTTTATTGGAATAATAGGGTACCATATGATTTAATATGGTCTGTAGGACGGTGCAGTCTTCCTTGAAGCTTTATTCAGGAATGATACATGTCTGATTTGGGCCATTTTCTGTAGCACAATGACAGTATATGTATATACTGAGAAAGTGCGAGTACTCATAATTGTGATGAAGTGCCCGAAAACCCAAACTCAAACCAACCAACTGACTAACAAACAACAAACAAACTGATTGACCAACCGATCAGCCAACCTACAAACCAACCAACCAACCAACCAACCAACCTGCCAGCCAGCCAACCAACCAATCAACCAACCAACCAGCCAGCCAGCCAGCCATTCAGTCAGCCCACCAAAAAAGCAAATAAGCAAACATATAAACAAATAGATTTTGGTAAGTTTTGCCTTATGAGAATTCAAAGTTCGTAGCTGATGCAGTGTGTTTGCATAATGATCTATAGAATAATAATATCCCTTGAAATCAGTTTATGGTTGTAAGTGACTTCGCTTTAAGAATATACATGAAAATAGATCCCTGGCAGGGAATTTGAACCTAAAGTGAATTACAGAACAGACTTTACAATAGGCTTGAATCAGCTTTTGCCACATGATGCCCAATTGATCTTTAACTGCCCTGTGAGCTAAGATAATATATGTCCAGGAATTAATAGTGACAATCTTTGTGTTTGTTAACAGGTGGCATCTATTGAAGACCCAAGTGTACTAGATTTCCCAGACATGAACGCTTCCCTCTATGGAGTGGGTCAGAAAAAGCAACGTGGGAAAAAGCGGACTCGAGGCGGCAAGCAAGTCTCAAGTGGAGAACCAATGGTCATGAAACTCCCAGTGGAGCCTGAGCCAATGGTAATGAAACTCCCTTCAGAACCTGAGCCTGCGGTTATGAGGGTCCAGCCAGAACCTATTGAAGGAGCGCCCACAAGCAACAATCACTCTGCCGACTCTGGCACAAATGAGAAGGTAACAAGCAGCAAACGTCGTCGCAAAGCTCCTGACAAATATATGCCTACTTTAGAGTCTGCACAGCCTCGTCGATCCTCAATGGATTCCGACCCTGATGTGGAGGCATATCTCAGAAGTCTGTCAGAAATGGGTCTCACTGTTGATCCAGCAGCTTTTAGTGGACCAAAGGATGGCAGACGAAGAAAATCGAGAGGGACAGGTCGAGGAAAGGGCAGAAGCAGAAGAGCAAGCTTTGGGCAAGTCCCAGCAGACTTGTTTGTTCCGGAGTTTGAGCGGCCAAAGAAACCCAGCCCAAAATATGATTACATTGAGGCTGATGATGCTTTGCTGGAAGAGGATATTGAAATCTTGCCCAAAAGTGGTAAGATGACTCGTGGGGAGAGATTGCAGCAGCGGCTTGAGAGACTGAGTCAGGCTAAAGAGCAGGGTGATGGTAGTGCTGCCAAGACACCTGCTGTCGACCACCAGGATGAAAAGAGAGATGTTGAGAAAAATGGAGATGCAGAGTGGACCCCCGCTTCAGGTGATGCTGCACACAAAAGTCGACCATCAGGTAAAAAAGGACCAATTGGAAACTTCAAGGCAACCCCTCCACCTTATCACAACTGCAGCACTGTGCAACATCCCCAGAGTGGCTGGCACCATCAGAAGGGAAGTTTGCCAGTAAATATTGGTCATGGTGTTCATCATCTAAACAAATATTTGCCACTGCCAAAATATAATCCGGAAGTTAGGCTCAAACCTTTACCACAGTCATGTATTAGTGGAAATGTACAGCAGAGAAGGGCATCATTTCCAGCCTCTCAGTTTGGTAATGCACAGCAGCGAAAAATGATGCCTGTGCCATCGTCAAATTATACCCACCAAACATCAAGAACACCATCGAAGAAGATAAATAAGATCCCAGGTTATTCAAATAATGTGCGTGCCATGAAAAGCAGTAGTCTTGAGGAGATTAAGAAAGACTCGCGAGAATATGTAGAGCACATGCTGCAGTCTGTGGGTATTGTGGCAGCATCTACCACTGGGAAAGGATCTAAAGCTGGACAGATGATGTACTCACCAAATAGAAAAGCGGAGAGAATTGTGGGTTATTACAACCAAGTGCAGCCCAATCCGTCGCGTGGGGTGTGGCCAAAAAAGCCAGCAGGTGTGCCAGAGAATGCATCACCCTTTGATAGAGGTCAGATGAGATTTTGGAATAAGTCTAGGGAAGGGCAGGCAGGCTCTGCCTCTCTGAGGAACGCTAAAAATCAGGTGAGGGGAACAGCACCACATAGTCAGTCAACGCCACTGCCAGGTGGGAGATGTCCGGTGCACTCTTGTCATCCAGTAGGGCCAGCAAGACCTGCTAACTCAACATCAGCTCCAGGTGGAAGGGGGCAAGTGCCTCAGAAACGACAACCACTGCCCAATCCTCTTCTTAACACAAATGAGGTCATTGTCATTGATGAAGATGATGATGATGACATAGAGATAATTGGCATGGAAAAACTGCCTGCTAGGTCCACTGAAGTGAAAAATAAACAGTCAGACAACTCCGATAATCTTAAACATAAGACAGCGGAAACGTTGAGGAAAGGATCTGTGGCAATTGTAGATGTTGACAAAGACATGCAAGCGTCTGTTATCGAAACCATATCGGACAAAGCAATGGAGTTGTCCTCTTCTTCTTCAACACAGAAAAGTGCTGATGATCCGAGTGAACGCAAGGGTGAAAGTGATAAAAGTGGTGAAGATAAAAGAGAATGTGATGATGATGATGATGTGAAAGATGACAGTGATAATTTTCAAGATGAGGAGATTGATGGATGGAAAGTTTGTTTGGCAGAAAACTCTGACTCGGACTCTGATGATGGTAACCCCACCTCACCTCAACCTGAAATCTCAGAATCAAAGGAGAAGCATTCATCTTCTAAGCACAATAGTCCAAATCATGACTGTGTCATAGAAAATCAGTCACTCTCACAGGGATCTCCAAAGATGGACCAACCAACTTCACCATCCAGCAGTGCAAAGGTGGGAAGTTCAGAAGTAGTCCAGCCTGTCCCGACACTCAGTAGTCCAAAAGAGGACAGTGCAAAAGGCCATAGTGCTTCATTAGTCAGCAGTGAAGCAGAAAAATCGTTATCCGCAGAAAACTCTCCAGTGCAGGCTAATCAGGATTGTGATTCTCATGAAAGTGTCCAACAAGACCCTCATTCTGATTCATTTGTCCATTGTGAAGCAGGAAAAAACCCTCCTGCAGAAAACTCTTCACAGCAGATTTATCTGAATCAGGATTCTGAGTCTCATGAAAGTGTGAAAGAGGACATTCGTTTGTCAACACCCACCAGTCCCAGCGGAGACACTTCAAAAGACGACCAGACTTCTAGTTTACCTGGTAGTCCTAATCAGGGTATTCTAAACCACGACCATTCACCCTCACCAGCAAATTGTAAACCAGAGCAAGAGGGTGCAAGTGATAGCAGGACCAACTGCTCACATAAAATCACAAAAGACAATCATTCTCCTCATGCAGGTCCAAAACCAGACCAGTCTCCGTCACTACCCAGCACTTCAGAACAGGAGGATTTGGATGAGAGCAGAGCAGATGGGGATGGTCATCGACAGGATCGTTTGGAGGAGGATATGAATCAGAGTAATATAAACCAAGACGGTCATCATCAGGGTAATGTTGTGCATGAGTGCAGTGCTGGACATCAGAGTTCAAACTTTGACAGCTTAGAGGAAGACAGTGTAGACAAACATAGTTGTCGAGAAAAAAATGAAATTCTAACTCCTTCTGTCCTCACTCATTATGGCAGCTCACATGATCTTAGTAGTGCCAATACTGATACTGAAAGAAACAATGACAAAGAAGAAAGTATTCCAAACTCTTCATTCAATCTTGAAGATGGTGAGGATATGAGGGAAAATTTGGCTTTAGGATCTGAAGTGTCATCAGCTGAAATGTGTTCCTTAATGGCAGTGGATGTAAATATTGATAAGTGTAAAAATGATCCCTCAGAGGTGGAAAATAAGACAGGGCTGGTGTCTTCCCCCAGAAATCATAAGGGGCTCAAAGACTCTGAAACCAACATTAGTGGGGATACATCTTCCACAGCGCCTACTGGCAGCAGCTCAAATTTCAGTCCAGATGTAAGTTGTGATACTGCTGAAACACAAGCAGGCAGTAATAATGAAGTTATTTTGCGGCCACCACCTAATGAAGGTGCTTGCGAACAGATGCTAAGTGATTCTCAGGCTTTGGTAACTCCAGCAGCCCCTAGCACCGATTATTTAGCGGAGAGCAATAATCTGTTGGACATTTTCTCAGAAATTGAAAAGGCTTGTAAGGAAATGGAAGCAAATGAAGAGAATGAGAAAGAGGAGAGAGAAAAGCAGATGGAGAAGGAAGTGAATGAGAGAGAATGTGAGAGTAGCAATACTTTATCAGAGGTCCTAAGTGGTGTAGAAAAGCTGAACGAAACGGATACGAGTAGTGGTGGTGAAAATGAAGAAATGAAGGAGATTGATGATCATGAAGAAGGAAAAGAGAGGATAAATGACGATAACACTGATTTTGTTGGAACGCAAGCAGAGGGTAAAAATAGAGTGGCAGAGAATTGTGAACCTTCTCAACTGAATCATGAAACTCTTATGGAAAGTGAAGAGGTCGAGATCGAATGTGAAAGTGATAGAATGAAAGACATCAGTGTGGATGAATGTGTTGGAGAGAGTAAAGAAATGGTGAAGGAGGTTGAACATGGTGATGAAGGATGTGAAATTCTGAATGAAGAATGTCAGGTGAAAGAATGTGTGATGGATTCAGCTGAAGAGAGTGGAAGAGAAAATGAAGAATGTAGCACTGCTGAGACGACACGAGAATATGGAGGTACAACAGAATTGGTGATGTGAGAGGAGAAAATGGATGATGATTCTGTGGAAGATGTAAGAAGATATACACTGTTGATTACATTTAATTGCAGTTTGGATAAAGAGGGAGGACAGAATTGGTGATATGAGAACATGGCATAATGAAGGGTGATAGCATGGGTTTTTGACTGAAAGAAGACATATGAAAAAAGATGGATGTACTGATATTATTCCATTTCATGATGGAAGCTGAACATATGATTTGGCAGCAGCGCTTATATGTGTGGATGAAACAAAGTCTGAATGCATATATCCTTGGTGACAAATTTGAAGAGGGTGGAATAATTGATGATTCTGTGGAAGATGTGAGAAGATCCACTTGACTCCGCTTAATCAAAATCTGGACAATCACAACTTTTGCTTCATCCCAAAATCTTTCATGTAACAAAATGCTATATTTCTATATACAAAACTTTTGTCACTGGATAATCCCAACTCCTTTAATTGCGTCTTTTTTCCATGCTTTAAAGGAGTTATGATTAAGCGGAGTTGACTGTACAGTGATGAGGATGATGCTTTTGATGAAAGATTGAAATTTACATAGCTGTGATAAGATTGGCAAGGGGAGAGAATGAGCATGTGAATGGATGCAAGGCTTGGTTCAGTGCAGTCTAGTAACAGCTACTGGCCGTTATGTGAGATAAACTACTGTACAGATATAAAAAAACATTGATCACTCTGCTAGGAAAATGACCTGAGTCATTTTTCACACCACTGAGAGAATACAGGGAAACATTTTTTATTATAGCAAACCAAAGAGAGTCAATAGTGGCAGGAAAAATGTTGGCACATATTCATTTTCTTAACATGTCACTATTGGCTTTGATCTCAGAAGCAACATGGTACCCTTACTTAAAAATGGCCTTAAGTTTGACTTTAGCCAATACTGTAGCACAGTTAGGATGTAATATATTGTTTGAATGACTTATCAGAAGAATCAAATCATATGAATATGATGAGTTTTAGTTCAGACAGCCTCATCGGCTGCCTGATCCTTGATAAATAGGGGTTGACAAGTCTGCTTTTGATTTCTGTCCTGTATGATTATGTAGTAAATGTATGCGTTTTTATTGTTTAAGAGATAGCTTCATTTCTTCATTGTTTAAGAAAGCTTTCTTTAGAGATCAAACATGATTTGGCTCTTTGAAAGAAAGCATTTCAGATCAGAGACCAAGTCCTTATGAATTCCCACGAAGCCGCAAAAGTTCAGAGAATTTTATAGAAAGTGAGTGGCATCCCTGTATATAATGTAATAATAACAGTGAGTGAAATAAGGGACTGATCTTGAGGGTGCTTCATTTGTAAATACAGTGGAACTCTGTTGACACAATCATTACTTAAAACATACTTCCCTGCATGATTCATTCATTATTCTACATATCAACTGCTCTGATAAAATATTAACAACTACTCTAGATAACCCAGAACATCTGATAACATACTCTTAGTAGCTTGGTGTGAGGTGCAAAGAGGGATGCGTTTCCAGAGTTCTACTGTATTGCATAGAGTTTACTTTTCTGAATTCTGAATCACACAGCCAAGACATATAATCTTGAATTTGCCTTGGTCTTAAGAGTGAGTCTCAGATGCTTGAATAACTTAGAAATGCATATAATATAGTTCATGGTAAACAAGCATTGTGAAAGATGCCTATCTTCGCTATGTGGATGCCTAGCTATATCCATGTGAAAAGCTTTTTTTAGCTTTCTTGGAGAGGGCGATTCTCAAAACTGCCAGCATTGGTTTGAAGCTTGGGAGAAGCCAAAAGTTCTCAGAAATTCCCTTCTCTTATTGAATTTGCTGGTAAGCATGGTAAACTGTGTGAGGTTTTATTTTCTGTGGTGCTAAATGACTTTCATTTTAATTTCATTGTTCTATCAGCATTCATTTTTTTTTTCTGTGTAGTACTGAACTAGTCTGGCATTTTCTCTGTATCTCTGCATTTAAAAGGAAATTGAACTCTTTCTCTGAGGTTGCATTGCAGATTATTTGGTATGTAATGATCATCACTAGTGACATCACTAGTAATATGTTACACGCCATATTGCCACCCGCAGATAATACTGTCGGAAGTCCATAAAGTCCTATTAAACTTACGACAACAGTATTTTTTCTTGGGGTGCATTATTATCTTTATTGCAGTCTCAGTGGATGGACTTAACCTTTTCTTACTGCTGATTACATTAGCCTGTATGGCAATACTGAATTTGACATGAGAGGTTGTGATGAGAATGGAATGATCCAAGAGGATGAAAAAGTTTAACCTACTGCATGATTGAATTCATCTAATTTTTGTGGTTTTCTTTTTTCGTGCTTATATTCTACCTATGTTTCACATAGTTCTTTTATTTGCCTCCATGCCACACAATGCCATAAAGCACAAATTCTGTGCTGGTGCTGCAGGATTATGTGCAAAACATGGCTTGGTGCTTTTAAATACATAAATCTGAGAGCAGGCAGTCCTTGTTAAAACACCAAGTATTCGTTTCAAAGAATGGAGGCATTGTACTGTACTAGACTAATTTCTTGTGAATTGGCATATCAAAAATAGGGTGAAGATTTCAGAAAACGCATTAATTTTGCAAACTAATGTTGGTTTGGTTTCCCTTCGACTCTGGGACTAAAAGCCACTGAAATCATAATGCTGTAGTTGACAGATTTCCGGCATAATATAGATAGAATGACCAAAAGCTGATTTATTGTAGATGTGTTTTTGTTTTTTTTTCCTTCACTTACCATATTTTCATGAGCTCCATCTTGATGGTTTTGTCATGTGTATCAGTGGTATAGATTAACTCGGAATGATATTGATAGTCCTTCAAAAGTGACAAACCTGCTTCTACTATAATAGAGAAACATCCTGATAATATCCAAATAATGAGGGGAAGAAAGAGATCTGCAGTTATGTTTTGCTGCATGTTACTGTCCACTATACTAATGTTAAAGATTAGCAAGCCCAGTGAAAAAATTTTGAACAAAACTTTTTTTTTCATGGGAAAGAGTTTTTGTGAGTTCAATCCAGCTTGCAGGATTCATTTACCTTGCAGAAAAAAAAAATTCTGCAGTATTTCAAGAAGTTCTTATTTCAGATATATGGACTAGTTTCATGCATAATTTAGAATTTCATCTCTATATTATTTTTCACTGAAAGAATTTTTAACCAAAGGAATGAATTTTCCTGTAGTTGGGATAACACGATACTCCGTCTACAACTGGGCTTTTGAAAGGCCTGGAGTCTTGTTCTAGTCAGAAATATATCACTCGGCATGACTGCCAAGTTACCAAAAAAAGACAGCATATGCTACATTAGGTCGAATTCAGCTTTTGGCACCCAAAATAGTGCATAATATTCTTTACCTTTTCCATTTACTCTACAAGAGAGATGTCCAGTGGCATGCACCATAGATTAATTAATCCAAAAAGGTGCGACTTGAATGTTTTTTGCATCTTTTGTCAAATTTTGATCTTGACACATACAATCTTTCCCGATCAAATGGCAAAGTAGTAAGGTTTGGGAAATATCTTGAGGTATGGAGCATATATTTGGAAACTTTCTACAAAATGTTGTTATTTTCCAATCAGCTGTTTGAATTATGACATACTGCAGGTGTTGACAAATAACGTAATGTTACAAAAAGTAGGTCAGAGGCAAATTTTGGTATGATTTTGTTCAGAATTGTATATGATTCTGAAGCAGGACAGTATCTGAATTCATTTAAGAATTCAAGAACTCAAGGACATAACAATATAACAAGCATTTATATCACTTTATTCACTTTAATAGTTTGGTTTTCTTTTTGTTTGCTGCGGCCAGTGTCAATGGAATACAATGTTATAGTCCAGTAAAGCTTACATAATTTAGCATTTCTGTCCTTCCTTGAGAAAAAGTCTCAGTATAACATAGGTTGAAAAAAAACAACAAAATGATTTATTATTGTCATTTAAATACACACTTTATATTAACTGCGCATACAGCAATGATTTAAATGGAATTTTCAGTGTTTACTCTAAACCCAATAGGGTTACAAGGTAATTTTTCTGCATAGTATTCCTTCTGTTGGGACAAATAAACAGCTAAAAATATACAGTTGAAATTATGGTATTTTTCCAAAACTATCTGAAGAAATTGAGTGGTTCTTTGTGAATACTTCTGTGAAAAAAATTTTTTGTCTAGGGGCTTTCTTCTCTTACTATGATGAGGGCATATTGCAGTTTCTCAAACAAATGTTTTGGGAGTGACTATTGACATGTAGGTGATAAATTTGCCAAACAAGTGGGCATACAAGTCCCTTTGTTGCAAAATGCACGAGATAGCTCTTTGTCTTTACTCTCTGTGTTGATACAGTTTGACAATCAGACCAACTCTCTGCAGTAGTTAATTAGAAAGCTGTCTGTTCTGGAGAGTAAAACATCAATAGATTTGATTTGCCACAGAAAGATACCAGCAGGACAAAATTTAAATTTTCAAGCAAAGTCTGTCATGAAGAATTGGTGTGTTACATCCCAGCAGGGTTGGGCAGAACTGAGATCATACAAACGCAGTTTGTGAACCTAAGTTCACTTGTGAACTTGATTGAAATTTAGTAGCTGTTTCGCATGAACTGATCTGGATCTGAACTGTGGCTGTTTTGAGTGCCAAAATTTCACCCTTGGTTCACATCTGCCTTAAGCACCAGAACTGCATACTGATTTCTAAAACTAAGGGGAACTAATATGATATAAATACTAGAACTGAGCTACATTTGATCTCAGGGCTATTTCCCCTAAGTGAACTGAACTTGATCTGAACTGACTTTTTTTGGTTATGTTGTCCAACCCTGCATTTTAGTACTGTAGTAATATTGACTATCAACAATACAGGGGACTTGAATGCGCAGGTTAGTAGACATATGATAATATGGATTTGGGCACAACCCCATTTGATCTTCAGTTCTTCATGTAGCACCATTTTCATTGAAGATATGAAAGGGTTATACAGTATCAGGAAATTTTGAAAATTTCTTTCCCTTGAGAAACGGCTTCTATCACTCTTTGAGGGATTTTTGTCTTTCCACTTGAATTTGAATTCGCTTTTTATCGTCTTTCCGTTTGAATATTGTATTGTCTGTGAACAGTGATTTTCTTTTATAAATAATAGTCTTTCTGGGATGATGAAAATCGCTACTTCCCACCATTTATGATATTCTATTTTTTTTGTTTTTTTCAGTTATTCTTGTATCATATGTGACGACCACAAAAAAACCTTCTTCAGTGTAACTTTGGAATGATCTTTTCCAAGATTATACAGTGTGCTATATTGAAATAGCCTTTTTTTACCGGAAGATCTTTCATCTTTGCAAAGCATTTATTTTATTCAGAATTACCAACCATGCAAATCTTTACTTTATAGTAAACTCTAAGCACCTGTGGTCCACACCACAAATTCGCTTTGTGATCCAGTATTGGCTGTTTTATAATTTTTTCCAGAAGTTTGCACTTCCCAACGTATCTGCAGCTAGCTGCATAAAATCAATCCTAGTGCTTCCCTGGTTGCCACAAAGATGTCAAAAATATTTGATGACAGTTCTTAGAAGAGTAGCATTTAAGTTAGAACTTTGGTGATGCTGGCTTTATAAGGGTTAAGCGTCCTGCATATACTATCTTGTTCATTAAAGTGGCAGTGCTATGGCTGAATGGTGTTGCATGTCTCCCAAAAAAATTTGATGACAGTTCTTAGAAGAGTAGCATATCAGTTAGAACTTTGGTGATGCTGGCTTTATAAGGGGTACTGTCTTGTTCATTAAAGTGGCGGTACTATGGCTGAATGGTGTTGCATGTCTCCCAAAAAAATTTGATGACAGTTCTTAGAAGAGTAGCACATCAGTTTGAACTTTGGTGATGCTGGCTATATAAGGGTTAAGCGTCCTGCATATACGGTCTTGTTCATTAAAGTGGCAGTACTATGGCTGAATGATGTTGCATGTCTCATTTTGTTTGCTTATTTTTAAAACATAATATTCTTCAGAACTGTGTTGAAAGCAACATATGGGAGTTTGAGAATAACTGTTTCATGAATGGTTTGGACTGTATGTTACAGTTTAAATGGTTGCAAATCACTTTTAAATATCGAAAAACCTTTTGAGCTCAAATTCCCAGGCAACTAATCAGCAATGCTGGGTTTGTGAAGTGTTGGATTTGTGCATAAAATTTGACACAGGAAAATAGTGGCTCAAAATCACAGAAGAGAAGACATTATCTTGAAGTTGGGATCTTTATAGACTGTTTATGTCAAACATGCACATTTCCTGGTGTTATGATCGTATAGCATATTATGAACTAGATGTAAAAGTCACAGCTGATTCCAGGTCATAAAGTGCAATATGATTGTCTCACCAGGAATTGTCTTAAATGTATACTGAACTCTTCCTTAACAGTCTACAAGAGTTCCAACTTGAAAATACAGTAAAACCTCTCAAATAATGAGTCCTCGGAGTGTTGCAGTGCCCGAAGCTCAAGGTTGTGAGCACACTCTGTACATGAATGCCAGTGGAAGCTTCAGTGATCTTTGCAGATTTCTTTATTAGTTCAGTTTCAGTGTAATATAATATATATAAGAAACGAAATATTGGATTTCTTGTAAATATGTTAATATTAAGAGCTGTAAGTAATTTGACTGTTCTTCATGGCATTTTCATGACTTTCTCAACACAGTGATTAGTTTTACTTAAAAGGGCATTGAAGTCTTGTTTGTGTTCGGTGTCTGACTTGAAATGTCATGTATATGATAGTTATGTGAATTTCAAAGTAATTTTTCATTGTAATATTCATTTCGTAAATTTGAAATTCATTTTTATTGTATTATTTCTCTCATATGTTCAGATTCATTCTTTATTGTCAATTTTTTTTTCTTTCATTCCATTTGTTATGGGATTAAATATAATGGAAATATGAAACACAACATGAGTGTATTATTTTAATTACACTTTGTTATTTGACATGATGCATGTATGTGTATATGAAAGATGAATGGGTATGTTTGTGTGGATGTATGTGATATCATTATTTCTTAAAATAAACCAGGATCTGCAATTTTGTCCAAATTTATGTTGCTGCATGATTGCATTTAGTTTTTCCACATGCACAATGTGTTAAAACCTCAAGGCTGAACACAGCATAGTTTTGTGGATGCACAAACTGTTTTTAAGTCTGGCACATTCTGCAGGACTGGCCGAATGGAACCCAGCTGAGCAGCAAACTATGTGGGCCCTGCAATGACTTAGATGCACCATCCTATAATATATGCAAGCTAGGCTGGACTGAGCCTCTAGCACGGTCAAATTCATCAAACACTGAAGAAGAAGTAATACCAAAAAAAAGGCTGCAGAAAGCACATACATATTTATTCAAGTGCACTTCAGCATTCACAGAATATTAATATTTATAAACATAAAATACATATATTCAAAAAAAATTGGACTTCAGCATGGTGTAAAATATTTATTTTTATTAGCTTGTACCAATCATTACTTTCTAAGTTTAGAAAAAAAAAAAACATTTCCAAAATGTGACTCACATCATTTCGTACAAACTAAAGCCAAACAATATACTGTACCGAACAAACTAATCCATCCTTCCAGCAACACTTCCTTGCCTGACTGGCTCAGACAAGCCCAATGTAAACTAACTTCACCAAAAATATACTGTGTAATTACAATTATGCATGTGCAATACATTGATGAGAGTTCCAGTTTCTAGGATAGCATAAAATAGACTTTCCACGGTTTCGTGCCGTAATAAGAAAGACAATGGTCCTAAAGGCAATAGGTGAATGAGGGGGAAGCTTAATTCTAGAGGGGGAAGCTTAATTCTAGAAGGGTCATCTATTCTGGAGACCATTCAGGTCAAATGACCTCCATGTAGGTTTGAAATGGTGTGAAGTTCTTTCTTAAATTTTTGTGTGTGTTTTTTAGACCTGATCTCAATACTGTTGGGCAAGTTAGTCTGAAAACCTTCATTTTGTAGATCACTTAAGCCCTAAGGTCTCATGTTACAATCTGCATGCTTGAAAAAAACACAACCACTGCTTAACACTTTCCAAGTCAACAGTGTCAACTGCTTTGTTTCTATTAAAAAGCACTGTAGATAACACAAAACCTCAGGTAACACATATTCAGGGGTTTGAACCAAAGGGTAGATGTGTTAACAGAGTGCCATTATATACTATTGCAGATACCTTTCCTTCTCACTAAGTTATATGTGCTGTTTTTTACAGGAGTTCTGCCACAGGAAGGCTTGAAATGTCTTTCATAAAAAGAACAAAAGCAAGAATGAGGCCTCAGCGACATATCACATTAGAAAAACACATTTTATCAAAATGGGCATAATGATAGAAAACCAGATGAAAATGTAAGTTGTTACAAAAAGGAGTGGGGCTTACTTTTCGTTCTAGCCTTCACCTTATCAAAAATGCATAAATATAAAACAAAATGAAAAAAAATTATATATCCATGTTGATGTATAATTAGGGGTAAATGATCTTATATATCAACATGGATGATATTTTCACAACAGTCATACAACAGGACAAAATACAAAATTTCATAATGCTATAAATTATATGTCCCCATCCCCTGCCTCTCAAAGGGACATAATCCAGAATATAACCCGCTTTTCAGGAAATTCCCTGAACATGCTGCTTCATGCAGATTACAGAATGTAGTCGCAATTTACAAATGCATAAATTAAAGCAATGATAGGTGAGAAATACTTATTCATGCACAAAGATCTTAAGCAAGCATTTGTGACAGGACTGAAAGGAGACAGGAAAAAAAAAAAATTTTGTGTTCAAGCAGTTTCTTTGACTAACATCACATATTTCTGTGAATGAAAGACAATGTTCTTTGATTTCAGAGAATTTTCTGAAAAGTGGCATCCCTGACGGGACACACGGAAAAAAAAAAGGCATCCCTGATAATGCAAGGCAATGCTTCACAACAAATTTCCTGCCTACCATTGATTAGAGGATGAGACTGGCCTAGAAATGACACAATACACAAGAAAAATGAAAATAGTGAACCTTGATCTGAATTAGAACAGATTTTCAGGTCAGGAGCAATCCAGAAACTGATCAGCAACTGATCTTTTGGACAGTTATTTTGCTCCTCTTGTAAATCTGGATTTTGACATTTATTAGGCTACTGCACTGAAGCAACAAAATACATTCAGGCCCCACCATTCCTTTTTGTATGAAACATGACTTGAAACATAAAACTTGCTCCTTGTTAAGTAAGAACACAATGCGCAGAACCAAGCCTATACTAACCTCAGATTTTGGCTTCTGCATTTCACATCTCATAATATTCTCCGAGCTATGTGGCTACTGAAAATACAACATCGTCATAGAAGAGTGCTTTGACACTCTCTCTCTTCTTGCCAAACTGAGTTCATAAACTTCTTCATCTGCCAAATTGCCCCAGTGCTTTGAAAATGGTCTAAGTCATTTGTTGCACTTCTGAGGAAGAAACACTTCAGCGGAAACATTTATGGCAAAGCAGACCAAAAAAAAACAGAATCAGTGTGGGTCTTTGCAACTGCAGTGTTGGCAAGAAAATATTGCTACACCAAATTTTTTTTTTTGTAACATGTCAAAATAGGCCTTGATCTCATAAATAACATGATACCCAAATTAGAAAACAGTGAATGTCTGACTTAGGGCATTTTTGTAGCACAGTGACAACCTTATTCAGCATGGCAATCCAACTTACAGATTCTGTCAGATGTTGTTAAAATCTCACAGCAACACCCACGACTACAGAGGCTTCTGCATCAGCGAGTATATCAGTTTAAAGACACTGATACAACATAGATTCATAGTTATGTAATACAAGCTTATCCGGAAACCCTGGTGTTTTCTGCTGAAAGCACACTATGGAAACGGTAGGCACCATGAAGTTCTGCACCTTTTTAGCAGTATATATTTGTATGCAACATAATTAGTGATTCTTCCTTGACACAACTGCACAAAAAAGGAAATGGATGCCATTTTTGTGTGTAGAATCAGCTTTCTTTGAAATCGAGGGGTGTCTGCACAAAGGCTGTATCTCCGTTATATAATTCATGATACACCGCAGGCACCCCTCGAAATGCCATGTTGTTTTCAGTGGCTGGATCATAATATATCAAATATTTCAAAACATCTCTCGAACTATTCAATTCAAAATGTTTCTGTATATTTCCATGGACCAGTACATTCTAGATCTGGAGATTTTTTGACTCTGAGTGTGCGAGGGAGCAAACAACTGGTATAATAGTTCAAATTATATATAAATATGATCAAGAACTTGGATTAGAGATAAGCCAGCTGCTACTACAATTTCTTGAGACTGACTTAGTATATCATCAACTCGGAACAAATGAAGTTACTCTTTTTGTTCTGGCCTACCTCTCACAGTTAGACAGGGAAAGGGAAGATAGAAGGGAATTATTCCTAAAGAAATTGAGAACTGAAACCACCATCAATATCACTCTCACGATCAGAATGCTTAAGTGTAGTATGGAATAGGACATATATGGCACATCAGATTTTAAGGCAAAAAGTTTCCCGTCGCGTTTGCACTTTGAAAATTATTTTAACCCCTGTAATGCGAGATGTCTCTAGTCCAATCCCTCACTGGCTGCTTGACCCAGTTTTATGCATAATAACTGTTTCGTGTGTTGTGTGCCAATCTGTTATCTGACACCACGTGGCAAAATTCAACTCCAGCCTCACATGGTTGGCGCTGGTATGTGAATTAATTCGACTGTCGTGCCCAGCTCACTGATGTGAAGGTGAAAACTGGTTCAATCGTAGCATTACAAGCTTAAAATTCAAAACAGTGACATAATCGCTAGAACAGACTTCCACCAGCTTATTAATTTTCAATCCAGACAGCACAGTACCACCTTGACTAGATATGAACTATAGATGGAGAAGCAGCATGAATGCAACTGCCATAGTACCAGCCTGTGTTATGGAAAGTCTGCAACACTTAATCCGAGGAGTGATCTTTACAATCAGGGCGTCAGCGATCTAACTTTTCAAAATGAGGGCTCAAATAAAAATTTCATAAAGCCAGTGTGTCACCACCACAAATTTTTTGAATATATCTGTGAATTGGCAGTGTCTTATTTAATCGACCAGTATGCCATTTACACTACAGATGTGCATGCCAGTCAAAAAAAAAATGTTTTACCTCAAGTAAAGTCTGACCTTTGGTGAAAGCTCATATTGCGGAATATGGAATGATAGAAGAAAAGGCAGATAGTAAATTATATGGATCACAGTAGACATCATTTAAAATGAAAACAACTGAACTGAAAGTATTGCTCAAAATGGCTTCTCTGTCTACACCAGAACTCTATTTTGGCATAAAATAGGTCTTTGATCTTGGGGATATCACTTTAAACATTGTCTACTGTATTTGCAAGATGGAACATTTCACAACACCAATTTCCATCTGTGTATGACTTCTTATGGTATACGTTACAATTTCTGATGACTTCAAAAATGAAAGTCCTGAAATAATGTACAGATGGCTGAAAGCTTCGTTAATACCATCTAATTATCTGCATCCTGTGCCATGCTAACTATGAAGGCAATCATGGCACACCAATCTTCCTCACCAGCAGTCCAGACAACAGTTCACAAAGGCTATTGCTTCCAATCATTTTGCCAGGTTGTTCAGAATTTTCTGTCTCTAATCTCCTCTCTTTCCACTACATGGACAGCAGAATATGAAAAATTTTCAGTGAATGAAAATCGGATCCGAAAAGACCAAGCATTTTAATAAGAAAAGAAAGCAGTTTAAATGATCAATATCTTCCACACTGAACAAATACTGGGATACCCATATCTTGATCTTGATTTCTGAAAATTTTGTCATCCTTGCCTTTTAATATTCCTTAGTTTATGACCTGTCCAGTGTAAAAGTTTCATTTCTCTGAAAATTTTATTCAAGTTCCGACCCAGCCCAGTTGTTAACAAACAAACTAGTGTCTCTGGAAAGTTACATTCTCTGCTATGACAATGACTGAAATTTCAAATCCTTGAATATTATCTCTCCTCACAAATACAAAGTCAGCACAGGCAAGTAATGTTGAATGGTAATGGTGTGAATGATAGAAGTATGTAAACAAAGAGTATCTGTAGCAAATATGAGGAACATATTATTGTCCATCTAGACATATATATTTAATTATTTAGTTTCAAAATTTCTGCTTAAGTCTGGTGCAGAAACTTCAGGACATAACAATTTTATGATAAAGTGGTTTTCTTCATGCCATTAAAATGGTGCACATGATCCTGCTATTCTCCAAACTATATTCATGTAGAGTATGTGTTATGTGTCACCATGGGCAATATTATGGCATCTACCTGGGTTCTTCAGTCCATATAGCAATAAGTGTTAACATACAACATTGCCACAGAAGACCATGATGTGCTGTGCAGTACACATCTATATTTACAATTTCATATCATACACTGTCTATATAAAATCATAACAACATATTATAACTACATAAGACATAATGACAGCCATGACTAGCCAGCATTACTCTTTTTTACAATCTATCAGTTTTTTTTTCCTTCAGCCGAGCTCCGACTGTATTACTGATACGCTTTTGAGTCTATGACATGCCTTTATGATGAACATGAGTGAAAAATAAATCAATAAGTTTTGCCATTTTTCATATGGGGAAAAAAAAACCAACTCTGCTGTTTTAACCAATATTGACGAGGTGCAAAATTTTGGCCCTGCTAACATGTCACCTCATTCTAATTCAACAGCAATATTATCTTGAAAGATATGTTAAATTTGTTATAAATATATCTATTATCCCTCACTATAAATCATGTACATAACTGAGTAGACTGCAAGGAAAATCCAAAATCTGATAATGTTAATGAATGAGGTATTTCTACTCAAAGCATCATGTCATATGTTCTGCCAGCAAATGCCAGTGAACTTCTGCATACTTACACAATACTGCTGGCTTAACACTATTTGGTGAGAGGTGTGGAGCATCACAGCTTTTGTTCTATCTCCAAAGCCTTCTTTTCTGAGCTGTGGCCCTTTAATGTCAGTGCATGCTGTTTGATGCATGATGAAAATATGTTTGCATTTTTAAATGATCAAACATCATTCCCTTCTCCACAGCTGGAAACTTAGTGATAATCCAAATCATCATTAAACCACATGAATTCCACTCATAAACACAAGTTTGAATATAATGGACATGCTTCCATTATTTGATGCAACTGAGTGATAATCTGCTTAATATCCAACACCACCAATATGCGGCAAAAAGTTCTGTTGTCCTCTTGAAAGTGAATTGTGACTGCATGTTGTGATGTGAAGCAATGAATTCAGAAACTAGAGGTTGTGGGTTCAAATTCCTCCCAAGGCAGCGGAAAAAAAAAAAAAAATCAACAGAATGACACTTGGGGGTCATGACCCAAGTGTGGCCAGTCATTTTCAAGTGTCAGGAAGTCAAAGGGCCGAAACACATGTTAAACTGGACTAACTTTCTCTAAGGATCTTCCATTGCCTCACTCTTCAAGTAAGAGAGTGCCCTTTCTCTTTTCACCCTTAGTGTGAAAACTTCCAGAATGAATCCACGGACTAGAGTCGGTGGAAGCAAAACAAACTGCAAATCTAAAAGTTCAAGAATACAATGGTGCTCAGGGAAATCAAATATGTAAGGCATTATTAAGAAATAAATAAATACTCATTACAAAGGATGACCAAGACATTTGAAGGCATCATGATGTGACAAAACTCACAACATATAATAAAGTTTGTGGCTCCAAAGTTTTCATAAAGGCTGTTTACCCTTTTCCCATATCACATGTGGCAATCCCAGCAGAATGTCACATGAAATTTTTGAAAAGGTTTGATTGTACAGCAATTAGTTTTGGTTGTTTCTAACAAGAGTTAATCTGTTCTTTAACCCTTGTGGTGCTATGGTAGAACTAGTTCTCACCTTCACTCCAATACCCTGGGTATAACAGCAGAATAAAATTACATGCCAGCACTAGCAATGTGATACAGCTGTCAAATTTTGTGGCCTGGTGTTAACTGGTCAACTGGCAGACAACTTGCTGGACAATTATTATTTGTAACGTTAGGTCACGCAGCCAGCATGATGCTGGTCCCGAGATACATGCTGCTGTTAAATATAAACTGAAACTCATTGCTGTAGAGTCAATTTTTTTTCAGAAATAGCGTAAGTGATCTGGCTTTCTGCTGGAACTGCCATTTTCCACTCACAATTCCTCTCAAAAATAGATGCATGCACATTGTTACTATCTCCTTCCCATTTCTTCTTCAAATGATTACGGGCAAGGGAACATTCTCCCTTCTCAAGGTATGAAAAAATGTTAGGAAGTTTTCAATCGAGTATCTCAGCTAATGCTCCTTAAACTAGTCAATATCACTGCAAACACAATTCAAACCAATCAGAATCACTGTCCTTTTTTGTTTCAACCAATCATTTTCACTCTCTCATACATATTAACCATTCAGCAATAAGTCATCATAAACAAATTAACTACTCATACTTGCTGTTCCCGAGCTTATAATCCAGCAGTTTCTATGTTACAGCATTCTTCAATGCAGCAGTTCAGATGTCCTCTCACAAAATGACTTAAATGCAAACTTGATGAAATTTGACTTATTTGTAGTACTGCTGATTTATTTGTAGTACTATGACCAATTATGGTAAAGTTTAAAGTTTAACAGAAAATGAGTTAATATGTTTAGGCCCTTGAAGATCTGTATGATTTCTGGCCTTTGCCTGGAAGCTCTGTATTTTTATGTCGTGTTAGCCATGTATGATTACATTTCCATAGAGGAAAATCAAGTCCCAAACACTCAAATCCAGATACATTATTTGGACATAGGATGAGAAGGCAGATGATCTGGTTTAATACTGGAATAAATGTTAACGCAGAGGCATTGGTCTTTCATGTTTAAGGACTTACAAGGATGCTTAACTTTCGTTAATCCATGACTAAGGTGGATTTTCTTGGAAAAAAAAAACAATTGGGATGCATTTACATGAAAAGGGAAGAATGCTGATATCTCAGCCACTCAGCAGCAATCTCTGTCAAATATTTCAACCAATCAGCCACGCTTTTTTATCTCACACTGTCATTCACTATTTCAACCAATCAGCATGCACATGAAGACTCTCGATTCTGTTGTGGAGTAGGTTCACTCCTATCTGGCAACTTGAGTGCCTGTTCTGTTGTAAACATATCTGGCGCTTGCTGGTTCACAAGTGACCCCATCCCACTATTCGGCACTGTCTCATACAGGTTAATCAATTGTTTTGACACCTGTAGGAAGGCATCTTCGATACCTGTGAAACAAGAAAGACAAAGAAAATGAAAAAAGTGAAGTCTGATGTATGTATGGATGCAACAAAACTAAGATGGAAGGACTTTTTATCCATACGGATAGCAAGCTATCAAAATTTAACAGCAAGTACAAACTATTACTATTATTCAAGACACCAACAATACAAACACACAAATCCACCCAAACATGCATGCATACATTCAGTTAGAAAGTGTTTGACAATCATTGCACAGACTTAATGAGATGAGAAAATTTTCCCAGGATCTTCCTATATACCACTGGGAAAAAAAATGAGTGTTAGTGGCAATTTTAACACCACCTCTTAAATTTTGGAGATTTCAGACATGTATCATATCTTTGAATGACCCAAGGGATAATAAACTGTGGTATACATGCCCCACCGCTGGGAGGGAACTTTCATCAAGAGGGATGGGGAGTAGGAAAGAGAAAGACAAGATATGAGGACTCGCAGACTTTGCTACTAAGGCAATACGATTTAAAGTACAACACTGAACTGTTGGGTAACCTGAAATAAATTACAGGATTCTGAGAACCCTTGGAAATCTTGCATGTTAAAACCATATAATAGCATTATAGCATTAACCTTTGTAGAACTGGCTATAAAATTAGTTGCTGTAACAAATTATCTATGGTGTTGTGGATGACAGGTTCAGTCATCACTCCTTGCCCAACTGAGAGACACTCAGACCAGTTTAGCTCAGTTATCAAAGCAGTCACCAGCACCAAGCCCAGTGAATCAATAACATGATGTATTCAGCTGCCACAATCGGACACCCTTGCCATACTGAGGGCATAACATTACAAGAGTTAAAATCTACAGCCATGGAGATTTACCTGTGTTCTTCAGAGCTGATGTCTCATAAAACAAGGCATCTATAGACGCGGCATATTCTGCAGCATCCTCTTTGCTGACTTTTCTTCCACTGTCCAGATCACTTTTGTTCCCAAGGAGGCACAGCACTGAAAGAGACAAAGGTATCTTGGTAACAGGAGAACTGATGGGAAGAAGTGCAGAGGGAATCAGAAGAAAACAATTTTGGAGTGTCTGAACGGCTGGGAATAAAGGCCTCTTGTGAACAGCTGTTGTGGATGGCTGATTATAATAAATGGAGGCAACAGCAGCCAATGCCTACTGGCTTGGCATAAGATAATGATGATCTGCTAAAAAATTGCTTTGTCTGGTTTCAAAGAAGACGCTGTAAAGCATACAAACCTCCTGTATCCAGATTAGAAAATCTATAAAATTAATCCTCATTAATAACTTGTATATCATTTTAAACAACAGCTTACAAGTCAAGACTTCTAGGGACACAGAAAAAAAAAAAAACCTTACCAATTGGTGTGTCCACATTTTTCTTCAGCTCTGAAAACACAGAAAGAGAAATACAAGTGAATGAATATGTAGATCCAATGGCGATTTTAAATATATGAGGGCTGAGTATTTAGTCTAACCAAGATTTATGCATAAATGTTACCCAAGGGTGTTGCTTCCACTTCTAAAAAATCATAAATACAAGGCATACACTATCTCAGAGGGTATGGTGGAAACTAAATCCATAAATTCATTCAAAGCAAGACTGAATCACTATCTCAAATTCAGAGAGGAACTTGTGAGTCAAGGGACTTCCTTTCCATTGGCTGCAAAAGAACTGTGGTCAACCAGTTCATATCAGGTAATATGTATATATGGGCATTTCATTGTCTTGTTCATTAAAAGATCTGTATCTAGTGTTATGGAAACTCTCGATAAAATATCAGGATAGATGTATTTTGGTGACCGAGGCATCATGGAGACAGAGAACTGTACTACATATTATGTTTTTACCTCATCTGATCATTATCTGCACTATCCGATATCAAAATTGTGGAATATGTATCAAATCTAATCCAGATATATAAATCAATAGCGTCATGGTTTGTAACTGTTCCAACATTAAGTTTTAATATCCCTTTTCTGTACAGATATGATTTTATATATCACACAAGATTTAGACTCCCTCAGACCACCTACGAGTAAATGCCTTGTATCATTTTTATCATCCATGTTTCAAAAAGGCTCCATCATCATACTATTCTTGGAACTGAGTCACTGACCTTTGACCCAATCTTTGATGTCATAGAAGCTTTCCAGTGATGTGATGTCGTACACCAGCATGGCTGCATTTGCTTTTCTGTAGTACATAGGTGCCTACAAAGAACAACAACAGCAATGCATTTAAACAAGACAATAAAACAAAACACAGTAGGATATCATGCACTTAAAATACCCTCCAACCCACAGTAATGCTCTTGTCCTGAGTACTCAATTTTCCAACATCTAAGTTGTTCAAAGTAATGCACTTTACTTATTCAATGAACACTTAGAAGAGGTTTGCAAAACGAGTAGTTAACAAAACCTCACAGTAGGCTTTTTATGTGGCCATCATGCCATAAACATCATCATACTGCAAAACAGTAAACACACTAGCCTGTGTGCCTGTCCACACATTCTACGTCTGGCCAGTTAATGAGAGTCGGAGGCCACTCAAATCAGTTAGTGAGGCAGCTAGCAAAGGATACCTATCAAATAATGTAGTGGTGTTTATTAAAGACCACCGGGAGAGGTCATTTCAAATTATTGTTGCTTTCTTTGTATTCTTACTTCTAAGCAGTGTCCAGTCACTCGCCAAACACCCAAAGGCACAACAACAATAAAGAACACTTCTTTTGAGAATTCTTGACTGCACTCTGTGGCCTCTTTGCAGCGTTCTTGATGTCACAAATCAGGGCTTGTGATTTTTTTTTTTTTCATACAGATACTCAAAACCTCACAAACTTAAAATATAGACTAGCCCCATTAAGTTCGAGTTCATAAGTAATTCTGTGTCCATTCAATTGGAGTTCGTTTTGTTCTACCAGTGATGCAAGAACCTTAAAAGTATTAACATACAGTCGAGTCCGCTTAATTCCAATTCGCTGGGACCACCCCAATGAGTTGGAGCAATCAGAATTCGACTAACGATTTTCAAGACGAGTCAACAGTATGCAAGCGAGCGAGCACCCTGGGGAGGTCACGAGATCAATTCAACAGAGGAGGTAACTAAAGAATGCATATTGGGGAAGTATTTTAAATGGCATTATTTACCTTTATAAGAAATGCTTTGAGTAAGGTTCCCGTGCAAGTCCATTCGTTTGATTGTGGCTTGTCTTAACCAGATGAGCAGGCCTTTATCAAAGTCTTCAGATTTGCTGAGTCGAATCCTCAACCTTTTTAGATCAATAGATGAGGAGGCCGCCGCTTTTTCCACTTGTTCCCGCATTTTCAAGATTGCAGAACGCGTGCTAGCGGGAATGTCATACTTCTCAGCTATAGCCTTCTTCGACATCGCACCTGTCGATTTCCTGGAGCATGTTTTGTTAATCTTCGACTCACTAAGAAGAGTCTTGAGGTTTCTCTTCACGGGATTAGAGGAAGTCATCATTTAGAGGACAAATTCAAGTTATCAACCGTACGCGAACGAGCACACTGGGGAGGTCACGAGGGAAGCCTCTTGTTTATATGTATACCTGTATACCGTCTCGGTGCATTGGGCCAGATGCGTTTAATGTACACACTGCTGCCGAGATGCTTGATTATCGATCGATTTTTCGAGCCTGCACTCATGCTCTTCCCCCCACTGTCTTATCAGTGGTGGTGTAACACACACGCCCTAAACATACCCTACACACACCTGTACTGCGGTTAGTGGCATTTGCAGTGTCCAATTTTATTGCCCCTTTCTATCCGCGGTACCGTCTCGTTTGTTTTTCAAGTCGTCAGCGTTGTCTGGCACCATGCGGGGAGGACCCCGGAGGTGATTTTGCCTCTGTGACAGCGCCGGGCAGTTGGAGTAATCAGAAATAGGCGTTAATTACTTCTTCTTATGCAAAGGCAATTAATAAACGCAAAGAAGGAAAAAAACTATTATTTTTTTTCTTTCGACTAATAAGAAATTGGAGGTGTCCTATTTTGACATACATGGACTCGACTGTATCTGAAATGTTACCAATCTACATGCCATATAATATATGGTTTTGAAATCAAAGCTATCATTTAAGAAGAAAAAAAAAAAAACCTATTGTGATGAACATAATAAATGGCTGGAATTACATGACTACTATTAATCAGGAGTGTTTTGCACTCATGGTCATTCTCACAAATCTGTGATCAACCTTACCATGGATCTAAACCTCTCTTGTCCTGCAGTGTCCCATACTTGTAATTTCACTCTGTATTGCTCTAGGGTCCTGAAACAAAGTCAAATCATACACATTTGTTCAAACAGAGTGTGCTTCCTTTTATAGCTGAAATTTTTGGCAATGAAACGATGAAACACTAAAGGGAAAAAAAAAAGGAGAACAATTATAAAAGTGAACCTTTACTACTATGAAGTTGGAGAACTATTTGCAAAGTTTCATCCTTTCCGTGTTGCTCTACTCACTAAATCATTAAGACAGGACATAATATAGGCTTGAATTGTTTTGAGGAATGAGAAGTCTTGAACTCAAACAAAAACAGTCATAAATCTAAAAAACATGTTGACAGTACAAATTTCCTGCTCTTTTCACTGGAAGTAAAATTTCAATAATTTTAAGAAAAAACTTCTTGGTATATAATAATGAACATGACACAAATGGTGCATTCCTGATTTTACAACTTCAATAAATTTAAAATGAAATAAATCTAATAGAAATTAAAATGATCTGCAGATTTACCCCACTATTAACCCATTACACCCTAAGACCTCAAACAGGAAGATATCCCCATTTTCCTGAGCAATGGGGCATAACTCCGTAAGTCTATCTATATGGATATTTCAAAAAATTATTTTTATATGGTAATGTCATTTTTTTTAAATGAAAAAATACAAAATGAAGAGAAAAATGGACAAACTTTCAGAAAATATACAACACAGCATGCTTTAATGTATATTATTGCACATAAAAATGCAACAAAACCAAGAAATGTGCGAGTTTGCTACTCACTGACATTGTTCATCACTTGGTGCTTGGATCTAGATCTAGACTGGCATTGCCGGTATCTGGATCATTGTCTGAGTCATTATCATCAACTACTATCTCAGTATCAATGTCAGATTCATTGCTTTCACTCCCTGAATCATCTGAATCATCATGTATATCCTGTCTCATCTCATCAAGCCATCCTTGATGTGTAGCAAATGCCATCTTGTACGTAGTCAAACAAGCATAGAACTCGTGTTTATCGGTCGATTTACTTCGTTTCGGTATCAACAGGAAGTAGAACTTTTATAGAAACTATTTCTTGTAACGGAAGTCTCGCCTAGCGCCACCTGCCGGCGAGAACACGTTGTTAGAGACGCCTACCGATACCGGGCGCTTTCGGGCAGGCTAGGGTGTCCGGGGGTCAAAAAATCGCGGGCGGTTTCGGGCGCGGTAGGGTGTAATGGGTTAATTGATCATGGGAAACTGGTCATATTCACAACAAAGGTTGATCTGATTCCTACTTACATCTTATATGTGAAGAATGAAGCACCAATGGTTGGGCTGACAGCTTTGCTGAACATTCCACCGACATATCGGATCACAACGCTTGTTTTTCCAACACCTGGAAATTTTACAATGGCATATTTTATTAGACTGGAATTAGTTAAAAACACAGAAAAATTGTGATGATAAATATAGACAGTGGCAACATAGCAGAAAGACAACTACGGGTTGGAGTACTCAGTTGCACTACTACTGGTGAAATAAACTGAGAGTGTCAAAATGAGATCTGAAAAACTAACTGATTTATTAGAATATGTGTTGTATGACCTGTTGCTAAGCAGGGAGTAACTATGATTCAGTGGTAAGGATGGTTATTATTAGAAGTGTTTGACGAAGAATCTTTATTTCTAGTATTATACTGATTACATTCCTAATTACTGCCTTTTTGAATAGCCAGTTTTGAATTAACAGAATATGTGACTGATGGCACAAGGTGGATCAACCCTTCAAGTACAACATGTAGTCTTTATGATCATGATAAATCTGCTCTGTTCTTACAAATTAACAGACAACAAGAGAATCACACAACATTAAACTTATCATCCTCACTCAGCATCGGTTATAAGCCATATTCTTCACTAATCTTCACCACTGCACCTTTCAGCTGGCACAAAAAAACTACACAAAGACCTGAACTCTGAACCCTGCAGATTCTGCACAAAGAACACAGCACTTTCCCAATTACTAGGAAGGACCAGTATGAGTAGTGAACTAGTCGGCTTTCTCTAACAACAGCACCGATTTAGTTGAAATATCGATCTAGTCCATGGCCTGTCTATGACTACATGAACAGTATCATTATATTATCGTTGCGGTGCTGTCCTTCGACATAGCCAACTAGTCTACTAGACGCTAGCTAGATGGATACTTAGGGCCCAAATTTGTGGGGTTACCTGGTGCTTTACAGCTCCAGTTTATAGGTTAATTAGTATTTGCATGGCACATCTGAATAGCTATGGTCACTGGACCTATGGGATAAAACAAGATTACAAAGATCAAAACAATCGTTGAGGATACATCTGATCTCTTTAAAAAAGAAGTCTCAGCGAGTCTCACCTTGCGAACCCAAAACCACCACCTTCGCCTCGAGCGATTTCATGCTTAAATCAGTCATTTCCGGTCGTGAACTGATGGAGTGGCGTGTAGTCCTATCAATTACACAATCAAAGTACCAATATCTCAGATAAACGATCAGCTGCTGATATGAAGAACAGGAAACTGTGTCATCAATTTTATTGATAATGAATCAGATATTATTCGCCATCTTGCTCGTAATCGTAAATAATAATATGGGCAAGATATATCAAAGTACTCGAATAATTTTACCTCATCAATATCAAAGTTCTAATGCTTACAGTGAAAAGCAGAATGATAGATTACTATTAGTCTATCTCAACTTAAACTACACAGATTTAATTTCCCATTCTTAAAGCAGTTAGGAAGAATCTGCATTAAGCCATACAACATCTGCAGCAGTGTGTAAGCCAAACTTCACACAAATCTTAGTCGATTGTTATCCATGACTAAAACTTAAATCGAAAGTAAGGGGTTCGCCCACAATTGAAAGCTTCCGGCTGTTATACAGTATTTGCAAAAGTTCTGAGGTGAAAAGCAGACTCTATGCACGCAAAAAACGCAAACCTAACATGTTTAGTTTTAAACTTGTTGATTTGGATCTTATGCTCTTAGGGCTGCCATTAATTCTTTCATAGCCTTCAAACACTGCACACAGACTAAGCACGTAACCTGTGGATAAAGATGATGAGCCAAGTGAGATATGATCTTCATTGGTTGGGGGAAGAGAGTTCTTGAAGGGAACGGTTGGCAGTTGGGGACAAGGAGTTAGACTACGTGACTGCCTGCAATATTTTCACTGTCACGTTTCATTTTGAAAATGCAGTCTTTCTTTTATAACGCGCCCTGGAAAACGGTAAAATCAGTGCATGCTATCCGCACGAAAACTGTTTAGTTTACGAGCGGATAGCGTTGCAATATTTTATTGTTTATCTCCCTTGGGCTACTCTGCTGATTCGTTCGTTATCGTTCATCACTTTACAGTACTACTTTCACACACATGCAATCACGATTCCAGGCCCCTAAACTGCCTTAAACTTTGTTGTATGTGCATGAAAGATGTGAGGGTGGGAAATCTTGAATTACAATCCTAACCAGATACGAGTAAAGAAAAATATTTCAAAATGGTGTCGAACTTGAATCAGGCTTACAAGATGTCAGATTCATAAAGGGAAAATGGCTGCTCCATGCAAATGTCGCATTGATTACAAAGCAGTTATTTTGAATTCAAAATAGAAAGCACAGGAAATGAAGAGGAGAACGTTGCCATGAAAAAAAATGCCATAAAATGTCATTTAATGCTTGGGCATATTCAAACATGTTATCAGTAAAAACAGTAGTAAGAATAACAGGCAACATTCAATTGTAAATACCCACTCACACTTCTCTTTTTTTTTTCTCTCTCTCTCTCTTTTTCTTTTTATCTGTCTGTCTGTCTGTCTGTCTGTCTGTCTGTCTGTCTGTCTGTCCCTTACTTTCACACTCACATCAATGCATATTGAACTGGCGATCTCAATACCTCTCTAATAGTTATATTTTTGTTTTCTTTGATTTCTGTGGAAGCCTAATGTGGACCTATGTCAAAGTCACTATTTCTCCATATCAGGCTACTCATGAACAGAAGGGGGAAAAATGGATTCAAACTGGTATGTACGTGTCCCATTATTTGCCGAGGAATACTTACTTATTATAAACCTCAGAGTTTTGAAGACGTATCTGAAGAAATAAGTAGTTTGCCATCGTTCAGTGGATATATTCAACTATCTTTGTGTTTACTGTGTAAGGGACCTCTTGGAGTCTTGGAGGACACTCCTACCAGTAAGACTCTTCCTGATCTCTGCTTAGTACCAAGTCATTGTATTATATACATTTAGCAGCAGACTGTACACATGCGACCACGATACTGTGCACTGAGAGACCTAGTCCAGCTAATGGGGTCACCGCACCAGTTCAAGGCTGGACATCCACCAGATTGTAACTTAATTTAGACATCTCATTCCTCTGTTATTTCCGGTTACAAGAGACACCGGTTGTGTCCTGAACGAACTTGTAGCCCCTTTGGTGATGTCGTGGGGAGGGAGTGTTGGGGAGGAAGAAGGGCAGGGCAAAAATTCTAACCAGCAGAAAACGAAACAAAGAAACATCTGCAAGGCGCAATCCCTCTTTAATTTCATGCCCATCAGAATCTTGTCTTTTGTTCAGAGTGACAAAGAGTCAATGGTCGACTGCGCCTGCCAATAAAAATAAAATGGCTTTTAACTGATTTAATTATCGATGGAGTGGAAAAATCGAAATTAAAATCTTTATAAACTCAGTAACGGAAACGAAAAAAAAAAAAGTGACTCACCAGTAAAGACAGTAGACTATCTTGAATTCAGTAAAATGTATGTGAACCACATGGGTTTTCCCATAACTATCTGTCCAATTAATCTGTGAATGGACTAGGGCCGCTTGTGTGTGTGTCAGGACGCTCTGCCCCCATCTCATGCAGATACGGCCTTGTAGGTTAAGCAAGTTCACCAAAAAGTCAGTTCAGATCAAGTTTAGTTCACTGAGGAAAAAAAAAAAGCCTTAGATTGAGCTCAGACGCTCAGACCCATGAAAACTGAATAGTTTTCAGATCAGATCAGTTACTCTTGGCTCTTGGAACTGGCATTTGGTTCTGGTGTTTTGAGATAGATGTGATCTGAACTGAAATTTAGATGGTAAATTAAAGTTCAGACCAAGCACCCAGAATGGCTACAGCTGAGATTCAGATCAGTTTGTTCATAGTAGCTAAATTAAGTTCAGATCAAGTTCACGTGAACTGAACTTAAGTTCACTAACTCCGTTCATATGATTTCGGTTCTGCCCAGTCTTATCTCCCAGAGGTTTTCCAGTACAAAGCTCACATGGTAATCAGGTGATGTGTCAAGCTAATATAGCACCCATAGAGAGGCAACGTGGTCGTGTAAGCGATGCTCAGAAACAGAAGACTGTAATGTCTGAAGTTGGTGTATTCGACTCACTCCACTCTTCCCTCTCGACTCAGATGCAAATTCTAGAGCGCTGCACTGCGACCAACCGGCAATAACTTGCTGCGTGTTTCAGTTTTTCATATTATTTATTTACATGTAGGATTTTGTACTGTTCTACGAGTTTGTTCTATAAATGAGATGTAGATCATTGTATGACATTTTAAACCAGTTCCCTATGGGGGTCAATAAAAGTTCTATTTTTTTTTATTCATTTTTTTTTTTTCATTTCATATTTTGCACGTGGTCTCATATATCAGCCAATATGTGGCCCATCTGGCACTCATATATAATACAGACTTAAGGTAGAACCTCACAATCTCGAACTTCCTATGCTCGAAATTCTGGCGTATCCATTGCTGTTCATTTTCCCCCTTGGCCAAAGTCCAAAGTATACAAGAAAAACACAAAAATTTAAAAAAAACCCTCAAAATCTATCTCATTTCAGAGCTTGCGCATTATCGATGGGATCCCTTACCACCGTAAGAATTACAACGGTGTATTGGTTCTGAATGGCAGAATGTTTCATTAGAAGCGTCCTGCATGCAGAGTAAATGTAATTTTCATGATGGTAAGAGACCCCATTGTTAATGCGGAAACTCTCAGTTTTCGTAGATTTGCGTTTAGGAACGGAATGTTCGGAAGTATTCTTTACTTTTTAATGTCGTGTAATGTATTTTAGAGTTGAATTCCTTGAGTTACAACTAATCAAGGTTCACACTGTAAGTTGGGAAAAAAACAACACCGTTTTGTATGTTTTTGTCATTGACATTACTTGGTGCAAAAGTCCGACATCTGGATCATGTCGGTGTGAGAGCACTGATTTTCTCCTGAATTACATTTTGTGTCTGTCAATAAAAATTGTGCATTTTGCCGTTATGTGCCGTTCTTAATACATAGCATAAGCAAATATTTCTAACTTTGTCATCGAATCACGAACAGTATTGAAGCTAGAGATCTAATTTTGGCACAACATGTGGGAGGATCTTTTACCATCGTAAGAATTACATTTGTTAATGCGCAAGTTCTCAATAATTGCAGCCCAAAGGCGTCAAAATCTCAAAAAAGTTTTCGATCAGGGCTTTTGTCGGGGTATCACATCCAAACGACGATTTTTACTCTAAAATAAGTTACTTCACGAAATCAAATACCTAAAGACCTCCAATTTAAGAACCGGGTCACCTCAAATCTGAATTATGAGTTTTTTTTTTCTGTAAATGCACAATACGAACAAACAAGGAAGTGCTCGTGTTCCCTCTCTCTCTCTCTCCTCCCCATCCTTCCCCCTCCCCCAC
>JAWQUT010000376.1:440494-459625 GCA_033807755.1 Ellobium chinense | reverse complement strand
CGTGGCTTCTCATTTGGCCAGACTGCAAGGACCAGACAAGCGCATCCCTCATTTATTGATGACGACGCCGATACGTAATGAATGACGTAAAACTACCCCAAACTACACTTACTAGTGATAAGATGTGATGAAAGAATATAACTTGAATTTACAATCAAGTTACATTTAGTACAAGCATTAAATTTTGAAGCCCGCTTTTGTAATGCCACAACTAAATCATTTCATATTTTCCCCCTGAGGACCAAAAAGAGACAAAACAAAACACATATCTATTCTGTCTCTTTGTATATATATATATAAAAAACCGTTGTCTTACACCACACCTTAAGACAAGAACACATGCAAGACTAAAATCGGAACAGCAATTCAGAGAATCAAATCCTGAACACGATTCACAGAAAATGAATGCGTTGGTTTATCTTGATTTCTTGGAATCCCCTGTGATTTCTGTTTTTAGGTTTGGGTTGAACGTGTCTTCCTGCAGTGCGAACATGGGGCATTTTATTGTTGTGGGCTGACAAGTGAGCGAAAATAGAGAGGAATAATAAGGAGAATGGACGGTTCCGACAGACGGACGGACGGACGGATGGAGGGACGGACGAATGGACAGATGAACAGATGGATGAATTTACGATGGAACGTATAGACAGACGGGCGGATGGATGGATGGATGGATGGATAGATGGATGGATGGATGGATGGATGGATGGATGGATGGATGGATGGATGGATGGATGGATGGAAAGAAAATGGATAGACGGACGGTCGGACGTAGGGATGAATGAACAGATGGATGAATGATTAAATGGATGGATGGAATGAACCGACAGATGGATGGATGGATGGATGGATGGATGGATGGATGGATGGATGGATGGATGGAAAGAAAATGGGTAGACGGATGGTCGGACGTAGGGATGAATGAACGGATGGACGGATGATTGAATGGATGGATGGATGGAATGAACAGACAGACAAACAAATGGATGGGTAGATGGGTAGATGGATGGATGGATGGATGGATGGATGGATGGATAGATGGATGGATAGACGGACGAGTGGATAAATGGATAGATGCACAGAGATTAACGGCTTGTGGCAATAGGAAGTAGACTGTATACTTAACAAAGAAAATATTGGAACAGTGGTGGAAAAACCAAGACACGTTTCAACANTATTATTATTATTATCATTTTGATGCTTGTTCCAGCATAGTGGATCCAGAAGTGATCCAAAAACTGGAGCTCGGACTTTTTGTGCCATTGTAAATAGGGCTGGGCACTAGAGGGTTAACATCAGTCATTCAGATTCCACGGTAAACCCTGTGCTTCTTGAAATTTCATCAAGGAAGTTGGGTTCTTATTAAACCCGGAAGTAAGAGATGTGTCAGCAAATAAAACTTAATGTTTCAGATACATCAGCCAATCATATTTTTACATGTTTTATTTATGAGTTTGAGTTTAATTCATCACGGAAGTTCTGCCCCATACTTCCTGGTCTATCCGGGTTATATAGTTTAACATCCTTGATGATATATAAAATATATATATGCCCTGCTATGTTATCCAATATTAAAAGACAGTTCATATTTGCATGAGCTACGTTTGCTTGGTTCCTGAAATTTGGCAAAATGGGAAGTCACACTCCTCGGGTGAAGGAAGTATCAGTGTCTAGGCAAGACAAGATAGCAGCGATTAATGCGGAAGAAGCAGGAAATGAAGCTGTGACTTGCGAGTGGTGTTTGCTATACTTATATTTTTGCCTCATTCCTTAGCATATGGACCACCCTTTCTCCTCCGATTCAAGGCCTTTGATAAGATGTTCCACTGACAAATTTGAAACTGAAGATGGTGGCCATCATGTTGCAGAGCTTTTTCTTGCAGTTGTGTACAAAATGCTACACAGTTCTAACAAATCTCTAATGGAAATGCACTCTTCCTTGCTGTGACTGGGGGTCACTAACCAAGGAGTACCCTAAGCTGAGGACTGCCCAAGGTAAACAAGGAAGTGGCGTGGCTTCTCATTTGGCCAGACTGCAAGGACCAGACAAGCGCATCCCTCATTTATTGATGACGACGCCGATACGTAATGAATGACGTAAAACTACCCCAAACTACACTTACTAGTGATAAGATGTGATGAAAGAATATAACTTGAATTTACAATCAAGTTACATTTAGTACAAGCATTAAATTTTGAAGCCCGCTTTTGTAATGCCACAACTAAATCATTTCATATTTTCCCCCTGAGGACCAAAAAGAGACAAAACAAAACACATATCTATTCTGTCTCTTTGTATATATATATATAAAAAACCGTTGTCTTACACCACACCTTAAGACAAGAACACATGCAAGACTAAAATCGGAACAGCAATTCAGCGAATCAAATCCTGAACACGATTCTCAGAAAATGAATGCGTTGGTTTTTCTTGATTTCTTGGAATCCCCTGTGATTTCTGTTTTTAGGTCTGGGTTGAACGTGTCTTCCTGTAGTGCGAACATGGGGAATTTTATTGTTGTGGACTGACAAGTGAGCGAAAACAGAGGGGAATAATAAAAGTGAAGGAGAATGGGCGGTTCGGACAGACGGACGGATGGACGGACGAATGGACAGATGAACAGATGGATGAATTTACGAGGGAACATATAGGCAGACAGCCGGACGGATGGATGGATGGATGGATGGATGGATGGATGGATGGATGGATGGATGGAAAGAAAATGGATAGACGGACGGTCGGACATAGGGATGAATGAACTGATGGATGGATGATTAAATGGATGGATGGAATGAACCGACAGACAGATGGATGGATGGATGGATGAATGGATGGATGGGTGGATGGATGGATGGATGGATGGATGGAAAGAAAATGGATAGACGGACGGTCGGACGTAGGGATGAATGAACAGATGGACGGATGATTGAATGGATGGATGGATGGAATGAACAGACGGACAAACAGATGGACAGATAGATGGGTAGATAGATGGATGGATGGATGGATGGATGGATGGATGGATGGATGGATGGATGGACGGACGGACGAGTGGATAAATGGATAGATGCACAGAGATTAACGGCTTGTGGCAATAGGAAGTAGACTGTATACTTAACAAAGAAAATATTGGAACAGTGGTGGAAACACCAAGACACGTTTCGACAGTTTATGTTCTACAATTTTTCGACCGTGTACAAGCGATAATGGGGATGCAGAGATGAAAAAATGCAGATGAAGCTCAGCGCGAACATGTCAGAAAGTCAAGGAACGTGGATAAAGAGGATAAGAGAGAGAGAGAGAGAGAGAGAGAGAGAGAGAGAGAGAGNAGAGAGAGAGAGAAAGAGAGAGAGAGAGAGAGAGAGAGAGAGAGAGAGAGAGACAGAGAGAGAACGAATGGTCGGACTGATGGTTAAATGAATGGATGGATGAATGAACAGATGGATAGGCGAAGAGAGAGAGAGAGAGCGAGAGAAAGAGAGAGAGAAAGAGAGAGAGAGAGAGAGAGAGCGAGAGAGAGAGAGAGAGAGGAAAGAAGACTTCTTGGCTTCTGAGTCGTGCAAGGTNGGGGGGGGGGGGGGGGGGTTGAAGATGAAGAGGTTGGTGTGACTATTCTTCTTGTTCCTCTTGTTGTCGTTGTTGTTGGTGTTTCAGGTTGGCGTCATCGCTAAAAAAAAAAACAAAACAATGGACATGACCAAACTTGCTGAGCTCCCATTCTCAACACTGTCGAGCGGTAACAAAACATTATGCGAGCGTGCAATCTTATTTATGATTTGATCATCTGACGGGTGTTTTGTCGTTGCACGCCAGAACAACTCCCTCATGGAGGTCTATGGACTGTGTATGTCCATTTTATGCTGCAGCGCAGACTACGCAATCAAGACACAGCACTCTTAACAAACAAACAAAACTCCCTAAGATACGGAAGGTCCTCACAATAACTATCAGAGACGACAACAACAGCAAAGTTGATCATGGTTATGACCACAACAACAAAATGGAAAAGAAAGAAAAAAAAAAGATGTCAGAGCTTTGAATTTCTAAGAAAAGATTTAAAAAAGCCAGCCGAGCTGTCATTAAAATTTCAAACGTGTTTTTATTGGTGGAAACTTCACACATTCATGGACGCTGAAAAAAAATTTAGAATGGAATGTGACTGTAGCGACTGGGGGCGACTACAGTAGCGGGCAGTATCGTTTGTGAATATCGATCCTTTCGATACTTCAACAATTTCGATGCATGCATCTGAGAGAGAGAGAGAGAGAGAGAGAGAGAGAGAGAGAGAGAGAGAGANGAGAGAGAGAGAGAGAGAGACAGAGAGAGAGAGAGAGACAGAGAGAGAGAGAGAGACAGAGAGACAGAGAGAGAGATATAATTGAGAATACTGCCGCGAATGTACATTATACAGATATGACAACCCTGATGTATCATACATGTTATGTTCATTTGTACTATCAATTGTAGCTTTGCATTGTCCCTTATTCTTTGTACAGTGAAACGTGTTATATCTTGAAAGACCGAGTATGACGTCATGAACTTGGGAATTATTCACCTAAAGACTGCACAGTCTACCTCGCTTCATCACAACTCCTTGGGATAAAACAAAGTTGTGATTAAAAGAAGCTGCAACTCTCCAGTGACTTTTTTTTTTTTTTAATAAATACGACTTTATTTACCCCGTAGGGAAATTGTTTTACAGTGTCATACATTATAGCATTGTGGCATATGGAAAATCACAGGACTATGAGGAAGTTCAGATTATCTGTATTGCAGTTAAGCTGAGCTGACTGTACCATCTTCCACTGGCTATTGAGGAACCCATGGGGTACTTATCTATACTGTCTCATTATCATCAGAACCTATTTTCTTTGTACACGTATGTTGTAGACTACAGCTAACACCAGAGGTCAAACAAATTAAAAAAAAAAAAGACTTATTTTTCCGCATGAAAAACGGTAAATAATGTATAGATTCAGAAGTAGAACTTAAATGTCCTCATGCCAGTAAATTTCAAAAAGTGTTGGCTCATTTTCTCTCAAATATGTCTGTGTACTCGAAGATGATTTTGGAATAGGAAGGTGCAGAAAACATGATGTGTCATGTTGTAGGCTTTTTTGGACTAAGTAAATGTGTAGTCAACATCACGTTGTGTTATCACTTTTATATTTGTGACAAAGTGAGCTTTCAGTGAATTGTCCAGCTAAATTAACCCTCTAGTGCCCAGCGCATCAGATCTGATACATTTTGTGGAACAAAGAAAAAGCAAACCAAGATCATCACCCGACCATAATAGTGTGAAGTCGCATGAGCGGGCATTAGCCTGGATATGAGACTTATAAACCGCATTATTATTATCATTTTGATGCTTGTTTCAGCATAGTGGATCCAGAAGTGATCCAAAAACTGGAGCTCGTGCCATTGTAAATAGGGCTGGGCACTAGAGGGTTAAAAAAAAAAACCAGAGCATGATAATATTATGAAAAATATTTTCAGACTGACATCTTCTCATTATGCTCAATAGTATAGATTAGAAGTGGATTCTCCAATGCCAGTGCATACGCATAATCTTTACCTTAGTTAACGCACTACGATAACAAGTAAAAAACCAAACTCCCAAACCAGTAATGTTCACAGTGGTTAACGCAATCCGTTAACTAACGCATGGATTATGCCAACGGCCACTGTGGCCGTATGCATAATCCATACGTTAGTTAACGCACTGCGGTACCACAAGAAACTCCCAAAACATCAGTAGTGTTGTCTGTCTTTAACGCAGTACGTTAACTAACGCAAGGATATGCATACCGCCGTTAGTATCTAATTGGCAAATCACCTCGCCACTAGTCTCTATGTAGTTTCTGCTAATGTTAATGAGCCCGCTGCTGCTGTGGTCGGAATATTACCTTAGACCGAATTAGAAGATCCAGTGTTTATAACAAAAGGTAGTCTAGTAGTTGTAGTGATGGTGGTTAAAGTAGCAGCAGCAAGAAAAGAAACTTTCTAACTAGCCAGGAACATTGTGCGGCTGCCATTTTTACATTAACATAGGGATTATAGCTTTCACTGTCTACAGCCATGTTAAATATACAGACTTAAAAAAGGTGTGAATGAAATGCTCTCCAAAAGACATTTAGAACAGCAAAATTACCACACAACAGCATTTACTAGAAGCTCTTGATCCAGGCTTTGAGCTGCAACCACTGGAAAAGTCGCCATCGTAGGTGCCCTGTATTGAACATGGGTTTTTGAGAAACGACTACCGAAACTTGTCTAAACTTTGACTTTTAACTCGGTCTCTCCAATTGCAAAACAACAGTAAGACAATTTCATCTTCAATCAAATCATAATTTATTGCAAAAAGGTATAAGGATATTTTCAGCAATCATAGAACATCTCATATCAAACACTCATAAAACATCTCATAAGCTTATATCAATCTGGCATGTTTAACAGGACTAAATCATAATATGACAATAGGAGTCCGCATCTCTCATCGAGATGGCAAGTTGAGGTGGATATCAACGGACGTAGTGTCACAAGTGAAAGACTGAGAACAGGCAAGGGCGCAAACAAGTCACTGAATATGTATAACAGTAGTGACTAAAAATACAATCATGCTGGCTCAGGTCTGTAGGCACAAAGCTGTCAATCTTGACACACTGGCAATAACTACAGGAAACCTCTTAAACAATGAAGTATCCCATATTTACCGTCAGCAAGAAAAGTTAAGACTGCTTTGTGCATACATCCTGGAGTACAGAACCTTTTTAAGCACTGATATGATCACAAAATTTCTAACAAAAAGGATTTTCAGTAACCATTTATACCAAATCGAGGCATACTTCCTGTAGAAATAGGGGTCAGTCTGTTTTTTATCAATGCTGATCGTCTGGAGGCGATTTATGCCCTGCAGAAAAGACATCATCTTGGTGCTAGACTGGCCTTAAGTCCACATGAACTGTGCCTGATTCTGTTAACACTAGTGAATATGTTTACAAATTAGAACTGAAGCAAAATGTATCTTGTGCTTACAAGCTTATAAAACCTTATCAGGATATTTGATGCAAGCCGTGTGATCTGAGTGAGTTGCGGGTGATTTGCGGGAGCTGAGGTTTTAACATTGATAAATTTACATTAATAAATCACATAGCTCCTAAAATGAGATGTTTAACAGATACTTTTGCTACAATGAATTAGCTCCAGCATGGTTGTGACTACAATGGTACATTGATATGAAAAGGTGTAAATTACAGTTAAGTTCGCTCAGTATGAGGATAAGGAAATCTTTACTACCATTTCAAAACATTTACACATTCTATACTATTATTTGAAACACTACAAAGTCTATACTACCATTTAAAATTTTATCATACTACCCTAAACACAACAGTTCTGTACTACCAATTAAAACACTTCAGAATAATTATGCTCATGGCATGAGCAGCATGAGAAACCCTTTACGTGTCGAAAGTTTCACTTTGACATTTTACGGGCAAAAAACTTTTTGGTATCTACGGAAATCACTGAAACTGTGTGGCGGAAAAATAGAAAGTATAAAGAAAAAATGCTGAGGATGAACTTCAAGTGATTTTCATGCACACCAACAAAGTTTTGACCATGAAATGTAAAAGTGAGCAAATGGCATGGAGAGTTCATTCAATGGCTAAGAGAAGTTACTTAAACGTCTATTCCCTTTTTCCCCTTGCAAACAAACAAGTGTCCAGAATAAAGAGGTACTATATTTTCATAACCACTTAAAGACGAGCTCGGCCATCCACACTGGAAATGTTATGAACAGCCTAGATTTGCTTGGAGAGGTCAGGACTGATCGATAGTGCCTTGCCATTTCAAACATCTGGATGAATTTCTGAAGTTGAGGACAGCTATTGTTAATTCAAATCATTGAAATCATCTACTTTTACTATCTGACATGAAAAGATTTTGATATACTCTGAAGTGGAATGAAAACAATTTTTATTGACATCGGTTGCAAACCACAGAAAAAAAAAGTGGGGCTGTTTCAACTACAGACCAGTTACATGAAATTCCCATAGCAAGTAAAGATTTCATTATTATTAACAAAACATGCAAACTGTTTTCACTGCAGTAGTGTTTATAAAAATCACTCAGAGTGGCCGAAAAATGATGCCGAATTGCATCTGAGATGAATGTGAGCAAGTTTCATAAACACAACCAATGAGTGGTACATAATACTGCGCCTGTATAGTCTTCTATAAAAGGACAAAATTGAGTATGAAAGGTAGTGATTCTTAAAGAGAAATTTGCTTTATTATAACTATATAGCTAATTGGGATGCAGTTGTTATGATATAAGGGAAATTGACATGGAATGTGGTACACTTTATTACTGCAAAATGAAAAAAAAAACTTTTCAGTAGCATTTACAAGAATTGCAACAGGTTTGTGGATTAAGCACAGCCGTGCTTATAAAAATCGCTCAGAGTGGCCGAGAAAGGATGTCGGACTGCATCTAAAATGAACATCAGGGAGTCTCATGAACACAAAAACTCACTGCAAGTGAGCGTACATGTAAGGAAGTGTAGTACTGTACTATACTGTAGTGCTGTTTACTGTAAAACAGCCGTTGCTTATTTTAACTGCCCCGAGCGTAAAAGCTTCAACTCTCCCAACCACTCAAAACCTAAAGACGCCATTTTTTCTTAAAACTTAAAAAAAACAAACAACAGACGGCGCGTTTACGTTTTGTGAAGTCAGAACGTTAACTCCTCTATGCTCAAGGCAGCCTATACAATCTAAATCTATATCCATGGTAGTGTGTAATTTACTTGTAGTTTATATCGACCAGACTTTTTTTTTTTAACACTTAGTGATATTCATGACTAAGGGCTGTCTGCACAATGTTGTCAAACGTTGGACACAGGTGGTAACTACGATAAATATCACCCATCTTTCAGGAGCTTTCAGTGGTTACCGCCAGTGCGCAAAGTTAGACGGGATTGTGCTAACAGCCCCAGGCACCTAGTGACAGGACATTTAAAAAATTCAAAGTTCTAAAATGTAGATAATTTTATGAGCATGAAAGCTGTGACTTTAATCAAACTGCAAACTATCACAAATCAAATAAAGGTAATATAAACTAACCAAACCATGCAGATGTCTGTTATCGCTTGGTAAATGTATTTACAGAGGCGCAAGTTTTTAAATGAAGGGCTTATAATTTCAACATCTAACATCCAGAATATGGAGATAACAGTACAGTGTATCATCATTATAAATGTGATATTAAAATGTTTATATGAACAGTTCGTAAAGACAATACTAATGCCTACTACCGCCTCATGTATGAGGTATATTTGCAACATCAAGAACTCATAATGTGGGCATAACAATAATATATGGGCAGTATAATTACCTACACGTCTTACACCACAACAGTCATGCATAAATGAGCCACTCGCGTTCTTCCATCAGCCCTGAGACATCAGTGGATTACTATATGAAGTCACAATATAAATGGTTTAAATAACTTTGGATGAGACTTCATGTAACAAGCCACTTGTGTTTCATTGGGTGTAGAAATATGCGGGAGGTACATTCGCATGAGCTCTGTCTTCTATAAAAAGGCAAATAACATAAATATAAGGACTTTATTTTGAGGTATATTGCCCACATCGTCATAACTACGTAACAAAAACTTGTATGTAACAGAGACTCAGTACTTATGAAATAAAAAAGCTAGGCATGAAACAAGGAAGCGAGACATGTGGAATGTAGTATACAACCGCCATTGTAAAGTGGCTTAACCTAATCAAGACCAAAAAATTGCAACGGGTCTTGGCATCACCACAACCGTGTTCATGAAAATATTTCAGAGTGGCCGAGGAAGGATGCCGAATTGCACCTTAAATGAATCTGAGCGAGTTTCATGAACACAGGTGATGTTTAATTGGGAGTATGCCTATTCACAATCTTCTAAACAAAGGGCAAAAATTCAGTATAATTATAGACAGCTTTCTCCGATATTCTCTCACATAACTATGTAGTTAATGCCAGAATATGATTTTATCTGGGGCCAGTTCCTAATAATATAAGATGAGATGGGCTTATAAAATATACAACAATTGCTGCAAATGGGATTAACTTACATCAGCAACTAATGGTACAAAACATAACGCAAATGTTTCTTTTCAAGCTGCTGCCTATGTCTATGCTCCCGTTTGTCGTGCGCTCACATCAACATCTGACGAACAAAATCAGGTATAATGATCATAAAAACTACCCAAATTCATTGAAATGAATTAGGTGGGGACTTGCAAACAAGTAGGAATTTGACGTACTTTTCATGATCACCAGTGACCTTATTTTGCCGCGAGTCCAGACGAGCAGACGCACATGTAAACTTACTGCAAACAAAACCCTATAACAAGCAAATGTTAACGATTAACATTTATAGGGTGCCACTGTTCGCGGTGCTCTTGCGTCGACATTTCCTTGAATGGCTTTCTTAGACGCGTTTTAAAAGATGTCTATTTGGCAACAGCAAGGCGTAGACGGGACATAAAACAAACTAGAGATACGAAACTAAATGAAGCTGAGCCATACCAGTCTATAAAACGCCCAAGAAAATATGAAGATCTCGATGGCAAAATGCTCAAATGCAAAACCAGAACCCCTAAAGTTTTAACCAGTTGAGATGAGATCCTGGATAGCAAGACATTTTCCAAGGTCTGGTGACCACGTCAAGAAAGAATATTTTTCAGAAGAAAAAGTCCCAGTCTAGGACTTCAAAATGCTCTTGACGCGTTCATCAGGCCTTGTAAATATCCTTATCCAGGAGAGACCCTAGCTGGTAAACACTTGAACTCCTGTCCAAAACTTGCACATTTTGGACCGAGTCCTTTCATACCCATTTCTATGAATATTCAGTACAATCAATGTCTAAGCTATTCTGTGAATATTCAGTACAACCAATATGCAATCCTTTCTATGAAAATTCAATACAAACGATGTGCAACCCTCTTTATGGATATTCAGTACAAATAATGTGCAATCTCTCCCTAAGAACAATCAGTTCAACAATCTAACAGATACGCAATAACAGGCTTCATTACTATTGGTGGCGCCAGTTACCTATTTACCAATTACATTTACTCACAACTATAAAGAGATTGTACCAAAATCAGAAGATGTATTAAGATTACTGTGAAATTAGAATTCAGTGACAGGCTTAACTGAATATTATTTCTCAAAACATTCGTCCCATTTGAAGACAGCTAGTTACTCTGGTCCGACACACGGAAAGTTGCAAGTTCCATAATGAGTTTGTAATGCTTACAGCTAAAACTTCCAGCTTTCCTGTGTGGAACCAGAGCATTACGCCGTATTCAAATGTGACACGATTTAATTTGGAGAGTCTACCCAGTTATAGAAGTGTAACCTGAACTGGTTATAGTAAGCAAAGTGCTTGGCCAGGAATTTCAAGCAGGCTAGGCTAACTGCCTGTCATAAACTTATATGAACAAGCTATAGCTGAAATCTAGGTAACACTGCATTTAAATGTAGATCCTAGTTGTAAACCTATACAAAAGAAATATTTTCAATTTCAGGCTTATGACGAAGTAGTTAGTTTTAAGTACTGTGCTCGCACTTCAGACAGCTGATGGTCAGTGCAGTGCTGATGTCCATGGAAATGCACCCAACATTCGATGTGCGTGGAAATTGTTAAATGGATGTCTTACCATGCAAGACTGGCATGAGTATTAGGCGATCTTCATGGGCAACACCAAAGTCGATAAACATAAGATGCATAAGTGGGAGCATTGAATTAGCAAATTAAATTTGATCGTGACAGTATTCTAATAACCTCCGAATATAATAGTTTTTATACAAAATACCTAGAGGGTAAGTACCCAGCTACTGGTGAAAATATCCTGTGTTGATCAGTTTACGGTCTGTCCATGGACAAGGATGGACATATAGCGTCTGGTGAACCCTTGGAAGTAAAAGAGTGATTTAGTCTAAGGAAAGGGTTCCCGATAAGTTTACCATCCGGTGCAGGTTTGTCCGTATCTATGAACAGAGCTTGCCTGTTTAACACTTAAAAAGAAATCCCGTCCCTGTATTTTCTCATTGATCTTTTTCAATTATACAGTGTACATGCGTGCTAAGTAGTACCGCCTATGTAAGAATTTTCAGATAAATATTAGGTCACTGCAGAGCTATTATTTTATCTCTTAACTGAAGAATTCAAGCAGACTGCCATGTCATTTACGTTAATTTGAGAACTTTTTTGACTTCAGAGCAACCAGTTTTAGTGGCTTATATTAAAAAATTAATTCACTGGTAGGAACCACCAAAACTCAGTTGCTGTAAAATCAAAACTTTCCAGAAGTTTACGTGACTGGCATGAGAAATGAACAGCTCTCATTTAAATCAACAGGCGTAGTTACATTTCCAAAACTTTATTTTCTCAAATACAAACATTTAATACAAGAATATGTGAAACTATTAAAATCAATATTCAGGAACCACCTTTTAATACCTTGAAGTATGGACGGAGGAAAAGTTTAAACAGGAACAGCAAGCTTTCCCTCAAGGTTCGTTAAATTAGGCGAGGGATAAATTTAATACAATTCTAATAGACTAAAAACCCACACGATTTATTTCCCAGTGTATGTGATCCTTAAATTACGATAGAGCTCTAAAGACTAAAATGGTCCCTTCTCAACATTTACTGTAAAGTTCCCATATATTTCCTGGAAAATGGACATGGTTTTCCTTTAAAACTAGTTCACAATTTCAGTGAGATGAGAAGCTTGCGTGTCTCTTCCACTGCTGCTGGTCACGTGCCGTTTTCTGTAACAAAATAGTTCGAGTGTTTAGTCACTGATAGTGTCAGTTCAGTTAATGGTCCTTGGTCTGCTGTCCTGCCGTTCTTTTCCAGCATTTCTGGACAGAAGTTTCTTCTCCAGAATGTTGAATCCAGTAGTAAGTAGGTGCCATCCCCGCTTCCTCTGCTTGAATCTTCTTAACGAGACGGTTACGAGAATCGGTGCATTCTGTGATCCTGACACCGATATTCACCACAGCTGCCATGTGCATGGTAGATCTTGTTGCCCAGCAGCACTCTCATTTCATGGCTAATGGTCTGCAAGCTCTATCATAGAGCTCGCACGTCTCGCATTCATGGAAAGAGAATAAAAACAAATTGTTACGATTCAATCTTATGAAAAAAAAGGAGAAAAAATGTCTAAGTATTTCTTGTGCCGATGGCGGTTTATCGTTATCAACATCAGTAAAAACTGGCATTCGAATCCACGCGAAAAAGCATCTAATCATGTATATCTCCTCTTTCTTACCTGCCAACCCCCTACCCCCCAATTCCTGTTTTAAGTTTGAACTGGATCTGTTGCTTATTCTGTTGGGACTGCTTTGCTTAAAGAAGGGAGTTATGAGGCACGCTAACAGCACTGATTCCATATTAACAAAACAGAGAGACAGCAATGTTTAAGATAAAAGCATGCCACAAAAAGCACCGCAAATACCAAGCATGGAAAAGTTAAAAGATGAATGTGCCAGGTCAGAATCACCCTACATGCTGAAAAAAAAAGCGGGATATAATTTACAAAAAAAACCAAACAAAACTGACGTACGACCAAATCCCTTAACTTATTTGAAAATCTATACTTCATGACAATTTAAAGAAGAGACTCCATCTTTCTGTTCAGCTTCGAAACCACTCAAAATTATGTCTATGGAATAATCATACTGCAATATGCACGTTTTAACACCCATTTTCAACATATATATTACATAAAAGATGGTTGAAACCTCTACAGCCACTGACAAGAATGCGTTTTAACCACTGCAAAAAAGAAATTCCAATTCTGTGACCTCGGTGCGCGGAAAGAGTAATTTAAATGATGATAAAAATATTTTCAGTTGACAGACAAAATATCATGCTGACAGACCGCAAAGGACGGGTCTAATATTTCATGAATGTGATTGCAAATTATAATATGCATCCTCTCCTGACAGAAATTTATCTTCGGAGACTAGGTCATTTCACCCTTATGGGTATTACTGTCTGTCTAAACAGTTACTGTTGAAAATCGACACCCACATGCAAACTTCCAATTCGGAGACCTCTCTACATAAATAAGCAGTGTTGTTTTCTTTCTTTTTGAACTGCTAAGTGGATGTGTACATCTAAAAAAATTGATCACTTGGGAATTTCACAGGAGCTATAAGGAAAATAGTTTGCGAGATCGAAGGAGGCAAAAAAAAAAAATGGAAGGCGTGTGGAACATGGTTAACTGAAGAATTTAGTTAATTATTGTGTGATGAACTAATGAAAACCGATATACACATAACCGCCTTGAACTAAATGTATATGGAGATCAGATGAGCGAGGGATTTTGTTGTAGCCACTAGACCTCGAAATCGTGTTAATCTGCCCCAAACTCCCTCCGACCCCCTCCCTCATTTGTGTGTTCTAAAGCGTAAAGAATCATTCCTGGAAAAATTACCATTTTTCTCACCCTAACAGCGCTACAAAACCACTAAAACGCGCTTTAATTTTTAGGCTGTTTGATACTGTTTGGCTTATGTATGATGCATCATAATTGCGCCCAAAGATAAGAACAGTCGTAAAATGAAATTACGGCTGCGACTCAAATACAGCAAGTAAACAAGCAGTCTAAATTGCAAAGGGTTTCAGGGAAGCTCCTGGTTGGGTCGAAATTATTGTGGCAATTTAAAACCGCAGCTGCTTTTTCATTTGGACATTTTGCAAAAGCTCAGCTATTCCTTCAATGAGGAAAATTGTGGATGTCGTATGTCATGGGTGTATTTAGATAGTGTCGTGATGAAATGTTAAGGCTCCACATGAAGATTCCAACATGAAACCCGAAAACGTCTAAGCCTATTTGTGTAGTTACTGTTTATCGATTGCCGAGGACAAAATAATACGTGTTGCTTTCAACATAACATTGGCCTGACAACTGTCACATTTTGGCTGCGGGATAGTGTTGTAAATTAATGTCAAAATGTTGCACTACATAATACGATTTTTATTTTATGGAGCTCTGGAAGAGAGCCCTGTGTGCAGCTTATTTCAGATATCGGTTTCAGCTGCTCTCTGAATGTTTTACAGTAACCGATGGCCTTGGCAGGAAGAGGTCAATCATTAGCACGTTGATATCTTGGCTTTCTTTTAACAGTCACCTGCTTTGTGGAAATAACAGACTGATCCAATCCTGATAGGCAGATTCCTGAATTTGCAGGTATCGGGATAAACAGCCTTCAAGCTAAAAAAATTATATTTCGAATTTTCATCATTACAGGGATTCTATTTCGATTTTTCATCATTACAGGGTACTAATTTCGATACTGTGATATGTCGAAACGGCATGGAAATTCCAAAACTTCAGATTTGCTACAAACATCAAAATTGCTACATATCAAAAGAATCGATATTCAAACAATACTGCCTGCCCTTACAAGTGGACTCGAGAGTTTATATCTCGCAGTGTACAAAACGTATGACGTCAGTGGAACATAAAATATGAATAATTATATTAACGTTTTTCTCATCGTGCATAGAATTTTACGCTTAAAGTAGTAAAAATATTTCAGAGCGAGTTTCACGATGACTAAGCTACAGCTGTATATATATNTTTATTTTCTCAAATACAAACATTTAATACAAGAATATGTGAAACTATTAAAATCAGTATTCAGGAACCACCTTTTAATACCTTGAAGTATGGACGGAGGAAAAGTTTAAACAGGAACAGCAAGCTTTCCCTCAAGGTTCGTTAAATTAGGCGAGGGATAAATTTAATACAATTCTAATAGACTAAAAACCCACACGATTTATTTCCCAGTGTATGTGATCCTTAAATTACGATAGAGCTCTAAAGACTAAAATGGTCCCTTCTCAACATTTACCGTAAAGTTCCCATATATTTCCTGGAAAATGGACATGGTTTTGTTTTAAAGCTATTTCACAATTTCAGTGAGATGAGAAGCTTGCGTGTCTCTTCCACTGCTGCTGGTCACGTGCCAGTTTTCTGTAACAAAATAGTTCGAGTGTTTAGTCACTGATAGTGTCAGTTCAGTTAATGGTCCTTGGTCTGCTGTCCTGCCGTTCTTTTCCAGCATTTCTTGACAGAAGTTTCTTCTCCAGAATGTTGAATCCAGTAGTAAGTAGGTGCCATCCCCGCTTCCTCTGCTTGAATCTTCTTAACGAGACGGTTACGAGAATCGGTGCATTCTGTGATCCTGACACCGATATTCACCACAGCTGCCATGTGCATGGTAGATCTTGTTGCCCAGCAGCACTCTCATTTCATGGCTAATGGTCTGCAAGCTCTATCAGAGCTCGCACGTCTCGCATTCATGGAAAGAGAATAAAAACAAATTGTTACGATTCAATCTTATGAAAAAAAAGGAGAAAAAATGTCTAAGTATTTCTTGTGCCGATGGCGGCTTATCGTTATCAACATCAGTAAAAACTGGCATTCGAATCCACGCGAAAAAGCATCTAATCATGTATATCTCCTCTTTCTTACCTACCAACCCCTTCCCCCAATTCCTGTCTTAAGTTTGAACTGGATCTGTTGCTTACTCTGCTGGTGGGACTTCTTTGCTTAAAGAAGGGAGTTATGAGGCAAACTAACAGCACTGACTCCATATTAACAAAACAACAGAGAGACAGCAATGTTTAAGATAAAAGCATGCCACAAAAAGCACCGCAAATGCCGAGCGTGGAAAGTCTTCTAAACTATGAATGCGCCAGGAGGTCAGAATCACCCAATACGCTGAAAAAATTGACTTACGACCAAATCCCAGACTACAGTTCATAAGTCCTAAAATAAAATTCAAAGTCTATATACTTCATAATTTACAGAGGAGGAGAATCCATCTTGCTGTTCTACTTCAAAACCATTCAAGTTACGTCCATGGTATAAATATTGCAATAAGCATATGGCACATTTATATGAAGTTTTAACGTCTATTTTCAGTATGGTTATATCACGCAAAAAAAGAGGGTTGGAAAGTGTGAGTTATAACTATCGCCAAAAACATGCATGCATTTCTGTAAACTCTGTGCGCTGAAAGAGCGACTTAACTGATGATAAAAATATTTTAAGTTGACAGACAAAATATCATGCTGATAGATTGCAAAGGGTCTAATATTTGTGAACATCACTGCAGATTATAATATGCACCTTCTCCTGACTGAAAATTTATCTTCGAAGACTTAGGTCATTTCACCCCTCATGGGTATTACTGTCTGTCTAAACAGTTACTGTTTAGAAAATTGACACCCACATGCAAACTTCCAATTCGGAGAGCTGTCTACATAAATAAGCAATGTTGTTTTCTTTCTTTTGGAACTGCTAAGTGGATGCTGTGAACATCTAAAAACTGATCACTTGGGAATTTCACAGGAGCTGAAATGAGAATCGTTTGCGAGCTCAAAGGAGGCCAAAAAATAAAAACCAGAAAAAATGGAAGGCGTGTGGAACATGGTTAACTGAATATAGCTAATTATTCTGTCATTATTGAAAACCGCCTTGAACTAAACGTATATTGAGATCAGATGTGCGAGGGATTTTGTTGTAGCCACTAGACCTCGAAATCGCGTTATCTGCCCCCAAACCCCTCCGTCATTGTGTATTCTAGAGCGTAAAGAATTTTTGCTGGGAAAATTGTACTGTTTCTCTCACCCTAACAGCGCTACAAATCCACTAAAACGCGCTTTAATATTCACGCTGTTTAATACTGTTGGGGCGCAGTTATGATGCATCAAACATAAGCCAAAGCTAAGAACGGTCGTAGAATGAAATTACGGTTGCGACTCAAATACAGCAATTAAACAACCGTATAAAAAGGCAGTATTCAGGATCATCTGGAAAGCAGTCTAAATTGCAAAGGGTTCAGGGAGCCCTATCAACGCCGGGTCGGTCGAATATCATTCTGGCAAGTCAATATAGAATCGGACACCGCATGGTATCTGTGCATCCAAATCCACCCAGTGTCCCAAAGCAAGAAAGTTTCACGGATATTTTAAAACCCGCTGCTGCTTTTTCATTTGGACATTTTGCGAAAGCTCAGCTATTCCTTCAAAGTGGAAAATTGTGGATGTCATATGTCACGGTTGTATTAGTGTCGTGATGAAATGTTAAGGCTTCACATGAAAAGATTTCAAGCTGATACCCGAAAACGTCTAAGCCTGTTTTTGCAGTTACTGTTTATCGATTGCCGAGGACAAAATAATACGTGTTGCTTTCAACATATCATTGGCCTGACAACTGTCACATTTTGGCTGGGGGATAGTGTTGTAAATTAATGTCAAAATGTTGCACTACATAATACGATTTTTTTTTATGGAGCTCTTGAAGCGAACCCTGTGTGCTGCTTATTTCAGATATCGGTTTCATAGTAAAGTTGCTCTCTGAATGTTTGCAGTTACCGATGGCCTTGGCAGGAAGAGGTCAATCATTAGCAAGTTGATATCTTGGCTTTCTTTTAACAGTCACCTGCTGTGTGGAAATATCAGACTGATCCAATTCTGATAGGCAGATTCCTGAATTTGCAGGTATCGGGATAAACAGCCCTCAAGCAAAAAAAAAATCTATTTCGAATTTTCATCATTACAGGGATTCTATTTCGATATTTCATCATTACAGGGTACTAATTTCGATACTGTGATAACCATTGGCACTCTGGGTCAGAAAAAACTACAATCACCTATCGAAACGGCATGGAAATTCCAGAACTTCAGATTTGCTACAAACATCAAAATTGCTACATATCAAAAGAATCGATATTCAAACAATACTGCCTGCCCTTACAAGTGGACCCGCAGTGTACAAAACGTATGATGTCAGTGGAACCTAAAATATGAATAATTATATTAACGTTTTTCTCATCGTGCATAGAATTTTAGGCTTAAAGTAGTAAAAATATTTCAGAGCGAGTTTCACGATAACTAGGCTACAGCTGTATATATATTTTACTCTAATATAATGTCTGGTGTTTTTATTATCTCTTTAAACTACTGTATGGTAGTTTGTCTTTCTATTTTTATAATCTTTTATACAGTACAGAAAGTTTATAAACAGATAGCCTACAATA
>JAWQUT010000376.1:389193-415747 GCA_033807755.1 Ellobium chinense | reverse complement strand
GGGGGGGGGTGTCAATGGTCTTAATTTTTCATATATATCTTTCAGAGATGGTCACATCTCCTTCTGACGACTTGGTTCCCAATTTTTGATTAGGCTGGGTTTGACCGCATGCTAATACATAAGCCTAACACACTTTATTTTTTCAAATTCATAAGGCTCAGATTGTATCTGAAACTTCCAAATTGAATGCCTTATTTAGATCAAGGGTATTTTTACATGTTTCTCCACCATGACATTGGCTGCTAGGACCCGTAAAAAGACGTATTTTGTCCCTTAGTGGATTAATAGGATTGTACATAATCGTGCCAGAAATCTTCTAGAGTTGGTTCTCACTCTGTTTCTACACTAAGACTTTTCCTGTCGGAGAGATTCTGAATCCTTGTTGGATCCTACTGTGCGTTATAGCTGGTTTATTTCAAGTGTCAAAATATTTTTCACAAGTCTAATTTGGCAAATGACTCATATAGCCATTGACATGATTGGCCCACTCTCCTTTACTCTTTGTCCCAACCATGACCTTACAGAATACGCCTCTGCTTCACAACAATCGTGATCTCAGCCCATCTTGTTACCAAGTCTATTTCTACAATACATTCAGCGGCGGATGAAACACACGTTACATTACGATTGTTTTCTTATTATGGTAGACTGCTTTTACACTCCAGTCGCCCCGATCTGTTTTCCCCTGTCTTCATTAATAGACAGGGCCAAATTGTCTTGGCGTCTCCCGTATAATGTCCAAAATCTTTCTGGTTCTTCGGCACAGTTAAGTTGGTCCACTGTGGCCGCGTCCCGTCTTGTCATTTTCCGATAAATGTTTTACAAGGTTTATTGAGATGGTCCAGACAGATCAAGGCGGTATGTGATCGACAGGATTGGGCAAATCTACAAAAAAAAAGTCAGTTTAGATCAAGTTCAGTTTACTAAAGGAAAACAGCCCCACGATCAAGTCTAGCTCTGTTAAATGACAAATGAGTGTTTTCAGATCAGATCAGTTTGGATTTAGAAATCAGCATTTGATTCAGCTTTTCGAAGTAAATGTGAACTGAACTGGCTGCAATTTAGATTAAAAAAAAAGAGTTAAGGTTAAGATTTCAAAAAAGCTACAGTTCAGATCAAGGCAGTTCGTCCAAAATATCTATTTACATTAAGTTCGTATCAGGTTCAAGTAAACTGTAAACTGAACTTAAATGCACGACCTGCGTTCAAATGATCTCATTTCTGCCCAACCCTGGTGATCAATACAAGACACTATATAATAATGCAAATGGCGGGACGGAATAACATGCATTAAAGGTCAAGGATAATCATGTTACTAGCTTTGAGACGATACTCTCCCCTTTCTGCAAATAAGTCCGCAGTGACGTAAAAGTTGTACTCCACAAAATCAAGGTTTGGACTAGAAATTGAGATCCCATACAAGCAGTGGCGACTCGATATCCCCAAAACTATCATGCAACCCCTCCCCTTCTCCTTCTCCTCGAGGGTACATAAAGTCATGACTGTAATGAGACCACAGTGCAAAAATTGAAAGGCAGTTTGAATACATACATCAAATCACAATAAAAGTGTTTAGATTTGGTTAAGTCGCTGTATTTTTTAACCACTTTTTTTTTATTATCTCAGCCGAAATAAAAGTTCTCATAAAAAAAAAATAAAAAAAAATCGGATAGCCGCAGACCGGAAAACGAACACAGACCACAAAGGATTTTCTTCAGAACTTCAACAGATCAGATCAGGTTATCATCTTTCAATTAAGGCCTGGACACTGCAGGCTCGGCATCCGCATAAAATAGACATAAGCAGCTCAGTCCTCTGCCAATACCTGCACGTAGACCAAACACCATAGTATTATTATGTTTTGCAGGACTGAAACTTTCTGTTAGAATTAAGAAAACGGTTTTGGCCATTGCCAACTGACGTAGCCACCCAGTTCCTCTCCCATAGCGGTCTGTTAGCATGACCAGGGAACGCTTAAAAAGAAGAAGAAAAAGAAGACTTTCTCAGCTAAATTCCACCCAGCACTACACGGGTTGCACTCAATGACGAGCCGCCCCTGCATACACGATTGTTGTCTTATTAGGAGATTCCTCTTTTCCTTCCTTTACTTTAAAAAGTTTGCTTGCTCTCACGTGCAGTCCAAGACCATTTGCATCATTGTTCGGAGTCCCTCCCCCTCCTCCCCCCCCAACCCAAATATGTTAGCAGTTACCATTAGTCTACCCAGTACATTTAGAAAGCTCACTGCTGTTTCATGGCGCCATATAATTATTCTTTTTCCAGTTCTATTGTACAGTGCTATGGCTGAAATCCCTATGGCGTCCCTCGCAAGAAGTGCACGTACTTTTATCGTTAATCTAACTTTCCATTTTCGCCTGCTCCAGTCTCGCCATGAACAAGCCTTCATGCTCTCGATCTCCTCATCTGGTACAAGACCAAACAAGACTATGATAGGAGAAAATTTAGCGCAACTAGAGTCAACTATAGTATTAATAGAAATTATATTTAAAAGTCTTATACCTGCCCGCTATCACAACCTCAGTTATTACTATCTTCGAAAGACCAGATCTTTCAGTAACATTCTCATTTCCACAGGAAGTGTGCAGTGCCTGTGCCGTTTACAGGCGTAGGTCAGTAGCTTCCTGACAATATCGTAGCCTGCTAACAGCCAGGTATCCATTTTTTAGACGGGTGGGCGAGGAAAATGTGAATGAATACTAGCCCTTGGCGCTTACTATATGATCCTGGCAGGAATCGAACCCAAGACGTTGAAATCATGAGGCCAACGTCATAATTATTAAACCAAGCAGCTCCACAATGGTACGCAAATTTAGAATGGGACAATCAACGAAGTCGTGATACTGGTCATCGGGTCATCGTCATGACTGATATTGATTTACAAAGGATTCTCACAATCTAAAGCATCGAAACGGAATAGACTCAGATGAGGCGAAATCTAATTCATAACTTTGTTATGGCCGTGTGAAATTAAAACGACAACCATTTCTATTCTGGCATATTCTGTCTTCTCTATATTTCTACCTCTGCTGGCCAAAAAATATACAATCTTTAAAAAAAAAATTATGACTCCATATAATTATATATTAGATCCGAAATCATCATAACCTTTGTTCTGTTTTTGGCACGGGGAATGCGGAAGAGATAAATTCGACATGCTTACAAGTTCATGAGAGAACGGGACATGTACATATTTCACTTTCCATTACGGAAGAGTTCGTCTTTACATTTATTCAGAGTTACTGCCCTTGGTCAGATAATGATCCCAGAATTTTGATGACAGCGCGGGAGTGCTCAGTCTGGACAGCCTTGTCAAAACAGTCTGGTTGACATCACAATGGGTTGGTTTGGAGATGGCAGGCAAAAGAGAGAAAGAAAGAGAGAGAGAGAGAGAAAGAGAGAGAGAGAGAGAGAGAGAGAGAGAAAATAACAAGAAAGGCTGGATCTTACTGACTTCTTGGTCGATCTTCTCGTCCTTGCTGTCATCCTCCAACGCTCACTATAATGTAAGGCTGGAGACCAAATGGTTCTATGTTTTGGAGAGTTTGTAAAAGCTTTAGCCGTGCCCTAATCCTAAACACAGATCACTATCCTATGATTCTCANGTCATTCCAGCATCTTCTCAACGTTGCCACTAGCTGTCCTGTGCAATAAAGAATTATGACCTTACTAACCAGTGTCTGCCCGTGTCGTATTCGTTGATTAGCACATCATCAGTCCTTGAGGGAGTTTTGGCCCTAGGTTGACCTGGCAATATTTTGGGACCCTTCCGAGATATGCTTCAATTATGGTTAGGGACAAGATGAATGAAGACTGATCATCCTTGGGATTGTTTCTGGAGAATAGAGAGTTTATTTTTCAAGTTCGGATCTCCTATTAACACTTCTTTTACGGCAGAAGTAGGCATGCGCATATGGCATTTCCTGTTTTTACATTCATCTTTGTATTACACGAACTTGTATCAGATGTGCGTTTTTCATTTCTGACCATAGCAATAGGAAATATTATATGCGTAACTACTTAAAACGCAACTGTCCGTGAAAGATCCAAACCTGAATACATAAACCCTCATTTTAAGTCTGTCTTTTCTTTCCTCACTCTAAAACCAAACCTTATCATGCCTCTAATCATAACCAAGTCACATCTTCAGAAGTTTTCAAGAATTTGCCGTTGAATTCTAATTAGATCGACCGCTCTTCTTCTCCTTCTCTCTCTCTCTCTCTGTGTCTATATCTCCATCCCCTTCTTTCTCTCTCTATGGAAATTTTTCTTGTCCTCTGATGCCCCCCGCGACCCCACCTTAAAATCGCAGAGCCCTAGGCCAGCACCCGTTCAGCTCATGCCTAAATTCACCATTAAATGACTTTCTTCTCATGCATAGCCTCTACACTCCTGATGCAACATAACATGCTAAAATGGAAAAAAAAAACAACTCTTAGTTTTTTTTTTGCTTTAATGTCTCACGTGTCCCTGACATTTCGCCCATTGGATGTTTGACCGACGGACGTTTTGCCGACGGATTTTTTTCCAAAAGGATAATATGTGACCGAGTGATATTTGGTCGACTGACGATTAACAGACAGTGAAACAGAGATTCTTCACAACCACAAGGGATCATGCAGCAGGTACTATCGGAAGATTCGAACCTGTCACCCCTCAATCGTTTCTCGAAATACCCCAGCCCCGGCTTCTTACGTGAACGAATAGACAACAAACACCTAAAGTTCTTTCTTTCATTGTTTTTATTCTGTTAGCAGAATCCAAAATCATAGCCTTCTTGCAATTTGGTTGCAATTATTGTCAACAAGTTCAGCTGTTCTCCAGACAATATCAGATTTTAGAACCTGCTTGAAGCGAGGAGGTTTGTCAGTGTGGGTCTACATGAAGAGCAAGATTTCTCTGAGATCAAGTGTTGATGGACGTATCATCGTCATCATCATCATCATCATCATTATTATCACACACACACACACACACACACACACACACACACACACACACACACACACACACATATGTCCATCGGCCAAATATCCGTTCGGCGAAACGTCCATCAACTAAATGTTCTTCCGGCTAAACGTCCCACGGGAAAACGTCCGGATACCATGTTTCATCGTTTTGAAATTCCCTTCTTGTGCAGGCAAATGTCTCTTAGAGATACATCACAAGATAATTGTGTGGATAGAGAGCCTTGAATGGCAGGAATGTTAAATTTTTAATAGGCACTTTGATTCAGGTCACAGCCCTCATGGCATGTCACTGAGTGGTCAAAGCTTAAAGCCGCGTCTTCCGATCCTTCAAATAACCATGGACACTGCTTTAAGGTATAAAGACGCCAATGTTGTTTTCACTGTTGGCTATGTAAGGTTTTCCACCTCTCATTAACTTATCAAGGAGTCTCATGCCAAAGTACTTTCCAAATATGTTGTTTAGCAGATGCCCCTAAACTAATTAGATTTTGAGAACTTACGCAGTGAAGCAGGCTACCTAAAATTTTAGGCCTTTTCACTCAGTAAACAGGGTAATCTTACCCACCTAGCAACAACCACAAAGTTTACAATTGAATGGCTAAACCTCACATATTAATCTGAGCCTATAAAACAATGTATTTGCACCTATCTAAGCCAGTTTTCTGATTTATAGGGACTGTTTAAAATTGCATATTTTTATGCCAGGTGCTATTGGCATCTTCATATCTCAACTCAGATGGATTTGCGTTCATACTTTTAAACACTAGACATTGCTACAGTAACCTAACGATCTGCAATGTGTCTGTGCAATAGGAAATGTTTCGTTTGTGAAATTTGGGAAAAAAAATCCAGCCCTCAGATGAGAAGCAAGAGACTGAATTCAAAATTAATCTCGCCCCCATATGGTTACACACGCCCAAATCTTTTTGCTATGTATTACTATGTATTGTCAACTGTCGTCACTCCAGACCTAATTTTCATTGGCCATTCCCACTCACCAGGAATGGGGATACGCATCTGATGTAAAAAAATAAAAAAAATACATTTAATAGCCTTTGACAGGTAAATTGTTTTGATGTGTCTATTCGTGTGACCCACCCCATGAAAAGCCAGTTGAGGCCTAAAGCTATTTTAAGAGAACAGGTGGTTAGCTCACTGGCAACCCCTATCTTTTCAAACCTCTGATCCGAAATAGTGCATCTTAAATTGAACCTAAACTGGCCAGGGAAGTGACAAATGCGTTAGAACAGACCAAGCTAAGATCACCAGGTCCCTAAGAGAGAGAACAAAATGATGTGATAAATAGATCACCCCTATTAGTAAGTCTAGCTCCAGTGATTTCAAAATTAATGCGCGTGTGTCACCCTATCATGCTTCTCCCTTCTCTCTTCCCCCCCCCCCCNTTTCTATCCACCCTTTAACTTTCCTGGTGGGCCTTTAAAATGGCTGTAAAAAATTTACAAATCAAAGGTGGAAATGTCTCAAAGAAAACTTTTACAGACACCCCAACACTCCAAAAGCCCACGAACTCCTCTGCAATCAAAACAAACAGAACCTTTTAAGACTTGGCAGCAGTTTTTGTAAAGTCATCCTGATCTCCTGAACTTTCGATCATATCATTACGCGACATTTCCTCCCCAGTCACACCAAAATGTTAAATACCATTTTTTGTTTATTATCATTGCATTTCGTTCCTCATTTTAATTTCCTTTATTTAACACATATGCATTTTTTTTTGCTTTGTCTATGAGTATATATGCAGTTACAGTGTTCTGTCTCTGTACTGTCATGCGTTATCAATGTTTGACCACCCATATGTGTAACCTGGATTCGTTTGAATAAATTGAATAGAATTGGATTTAGTTAAAAAAGCACTTTGATCAGATCACATTACACCTCACTTGGTATGTCATGGAATGGTCAAGGCGCATTTATACGAATTCTGATATAGTCAACATGATAGATTTCTGATAAATGCTCGCTTTTTGCTTTACTAGTATCCGTGAATTAAAGCAGTGACACAGACTTGGTGGTGGTGGTAGTGGTGATAGTAGTGGTAGTGGTGGTGATGGTGGTAGTGAAAGTGGTAATAATGGTGGTAGAAGTCTTTATGTGGATTAATAGTGAGTGGATATTCACTAGATGGATGGTATCTGATTTTCTTATGCTCCTATATTTTTACGTTCAAATGATGCGGAAGAACTCCGGCGAAAATTTGCACATATTAATATATAGTGAAACTGTACCATTAAAATTTCATTAATAATATAAGACTTACTCACTAACTATAATAGATATAAATAATGTGAAGGTGATCCTGATTCCTGAGGGCTCATGTCATTTTTTGCTATAAAAATTATACAAAAACAATAATACAAATATGCAGTGGAAGTATGGAGTGAGTCTGTCCTATAGTAGGACAGGCACATCAAAAATAATTTTCCGTTTTTCCATACTTTTTCCTCTCTAAAAATTATCTATGGTGCTCACCAAGTCAATTTTGCGAAGAAAGAGCATCGTTCTGTTACCGCGCGCGTATGTAATATGACGCAATAAAGAGAGCTAGATTTACCGGGTTTGGCCCTTGCGTCCAGAATTATTCCCCTTCCCCGATCAGTAGAAGCCTGTGACAAAAACGCTGACGTCACTTATGTTCCAGCAGGTACAGACACCTCTACCTGACAATGTATTATTCAGTTTTTAATTAAGGTTCTGGTATTCCAAATTCAAACGTAAAGTTTGAAAGTATTCTGCATTTTTATTGCCTCAGCATGATTTTATTTGGCATATCTACTGTTCACAGAGGAATCAACACATTCATACCAGCATGCTGTCACTCGTCCGCAGAACACTGGCTAGATAGCTTGGCCATGTGGCAAGAACGTATTTGACATAAGCTTATGGCCGCCACGCGCGCAGTGGTTGTTACAATTCGGACTTTGGATAATGTAACCCTGTGGGTTGTCTGGGGCCGGCAGAGGCGTTATGACAGACACTTGAAAGACTGTTTTATTGAAATAATAGGGTATCGTATGATTTAATTTGGTCTGTAGGACGGCGCAGTCTTCCGTTAAGGGTGTGCGATGAACGAGAGTAAGTGCGAATGAAGCTGAAACTTTGTATGCATCGTCTAGTTGTCATGTATATAACTACTGTACCTGGATCTCTATTATAATCTGTATCTTGTGCTGTCCCGTTGTCAGTGGATATACTCTGTTGTTCACCCACGCCCCACAGTTGTGGCTTGGGTTACAATTAAATAAAGTTGTTACACTTGTTCTATTCCAGTGAGCGTTTACTTTGACTTGTAATGTTCACTCACAGTTTAAAAAAATAATTTTTATTTTTGGTGACAGTTTGTGAAGAGGTTCTAATACAGACATTACTCTTTCTACTGCCATCAGCTTTAAAGTCTATCTGTTGCCAAAGCTACAAACTATCCGAGGAAGTCCCCATGTCCAGCAGTGGTCAGCTTGTCTGTCAGTTGACAACCTCTGTCAGCCAGTTCTCTTTATCAGTCTTTACCTCTCTTAACCGTTATTATTGAAAATAAACATAAAAATGAAAATAGATATAATACTTTGACTTACACTATAAGGAAATTCGTCTACAACGCCTAGAGAGCTATATATCTAATTCATAATATTATACACAAACTGAACAAGACACCTCAAGCTAATACGGAAACTTTGTTTATGTAGAATACGACGTTTTACGTTGACACCTGTCCTGCAAGACACAGACAAGACCCGCACCAGCATAGAGACAACTTGCCACTCCTAATAGTTGAAAACTAAGCCACGCAATTCATTATTCATTTATTAAAGCTGACAGGTGAAAAGAATAATATAATAAGACGTTTCCACATGCGGAGTTGCGAGACGAAATTTGAAACTCAAGCTAAAGCATAATTTCGTTGTGACCTTCTTTGGTGCATTGTTACGGAAATTCCCATTATGGCGGCGTACCTTCTTGCATTGTTATGGGAATTCCCATATGGCGGCGTTTAAATATTAAAGTCGTAGAACAAAACCAAATGAGACCAGCCGATTTTGTTATGGGTTTTTACGTGACAGTGGAGGGAAGGGAAACAAAAAGAAGTGATGCATAATTTATTTAAATCAAAATGTCCCCAAACAATGCAAAACATCGTGAAATTTGTCAAAGCCATAGTCTCTTAATGAAGCACCTCTGCCTATTTAAGGAAGAAGAAAATTAAAAAAAAAAAATAAAGGAATTCCAAAGTGAATGTCCTAAACTAATAATATCAGCATTTACTTTGATTCAGTTACGTCTTTGACCTATATGTTAATATGTCTATGTGTCTGTCTGATTGTCTGGCCATTTTCCATTTTTGGTCTCTTGATTTGTCTCATTGTCTGTCCAGTTGTCTGCTTATGTACTGTCCAATGGTAGCGATAATGTCCATATAATATTTCGTCAATATGACAACAATAACAACAACGACAAAAACAACAACAAAAACATCATCATCATCATCATCATCATCAACATTATCATCAACAAAAATAACAACAACAACAACAAAACAACAACAACAACAACAACAACAACATCAACAATTCAAGGAAACCCCGGACATTCCTAACAGATACAAAGTTTCAAATATAAACCAGGATACTGTGGATCCAAACAATGACCAAAACTTTAATTTAGGCATGAAAACAAGAGCAAGAAAGAAACGGGAATCGGTAAGGATTAAGCTTCCGTAACATTTTATTTGGTGTGCCACGTTCCTCTCTGGCTCTGGCCACTGGGCGAGGAAACGAAAGCAAAAGTCCAAATTAAAGGGGTCAGTAATGGCAAGGTAATAGAATTTTGCTGAGTTGCCAGGCCCAGGCTGGTAGCTCAGAAGAAATGGATTTAATTAAAGCTTCCAGTGGCTTATGGTTGGAGGGAGGGTCGTAGCTACCCCTCCCACATTTCACAGTCCCGGCCAGTCAGGACTGAGGGCAGTAAGCATGGCCAAAGTGAACGTTAAAAACGTGTCCTGGATGAACGGATGGAGGACATTTTCATCGAAGACAGACGTGAGACTTGAGAACTTGCCCATTTACTTACCACCGTTAGAATTACATTTACTCTAATTATTGAACGCTTTTTAGGGTGCATCCAGAACGGATGCATTAATGTAATTCTTACGATAATAAGAGATCCAAACGTTAATGCGCTAACTCTCAAATATATTAAATTCTCTTACGTATTATGTTCTACTTTCGCGTGACAGTAACAGGGGCGCCTAGATGGCTTTGACGGACTAGTTATTCTTTTAAAACACGATTATTTCCCCTACGATCATAATATTATTGTAACTTCCGGTCAGAATGTCAGGAATAGTCCACTGCTGATGCTTTCCCCAACCTCCCCATCTCTAAAATGACGAGAAGGTGACGGTCCTTGCGAAACAGATACCAAGATTAATGGACCGGACAGTTCCTGAGCGAATTCTTACCACTTAAGAAAAAGAGTATCGCAATATAGAATCGATACTCCTGTTTGCATGAATGACATTTTGAAAGGAAACTCTTCGAGATCATTGGTATCGATTCGTTAGTTTGACACTGTTTCATCGATGCTCAGTCTTCGTTGATAAAACTAGGTCGACAGATCGGATAAATGGACCTCTGTGGTCACCAAATCAAATGTCAAGTTGTGTGAAAAAGGCCCTCTGGTCAAGGACGATCGAATTTTGAAAAGTACTTAGGCTTAGGTACAGAGTAGTGTGGAGGGAGGAATAATTTGAGTTGGCAAAGGAAAGTCTAGTTTCAACACAAAACGAAATCGGTCTATGAGTAATGTTTATCATCAGAAAGTAGCACCTTTTTTCATATTTGAGAGCTTGCGTATTAACGATGGAATCTTTTGCCCCGTAAGAATCGCATTAGTGGGTCCGTGCTGAATGCAGTCTTGGTGGCATTCAACATGCAGAGTTAATGTAATTCTTACTATGGTAAGAGAGCCCATCGTTAAATGCTCAAGCTCTCAGTTATGTCCAGAGCAGCTTAATTATAGAGGGTCGTTGACACTCAACCGTACATTCCTCATTTCAACTGTGTATTACTGGTTCTTGAAGTCATTCTGATGTCAGCAAGCCACTTCAACATGCACGAAAAGTTTTAGAAAAAAAACACCACTTTTGTTCAAAATAGATTCACAATGCCATACTTTCTTTTATCTATTTCTGTATTCATGGGCAGAGCTCATCTTACAAAGGGTTGTAGTGATGGGGTAAGGCATTTGGTTAGGCATGAAAAAGTGGTTCAAGTTAGAGTCAAAATTAATTATAACAATACTTTGGGTGTGGCGCTGAGGATGTTGTATAGGCTGAACAGAACGGAAAGATTCTGAAGTTGGTGCTCTGCTCTTATTCTCTCTACCGCAACTTCCACCCTGTAGGTATGAAGATGCCAACAGCACCTGGCATAAAAACATGCAATTTTAAATATCCGTATAAAATCAGAAAACTGGGCCATGGGGAGTGGGGAAAGGGGTTGGATTTTAATTTCAAAAGCTTAGATAGGTGCAAATATATGTGTAGACTCAGAATAGATGAGGTTTAGCCACTCAAGTAAAAAAAAAAAATTTAATGTGGTTGTTGTTAGGTGGGTGAGGTTACCCTGTTTACTGAGTGAAAAGGCCTAAAATATTAGGTAGTCTGCTTCACTGCCTAAGTTCTCAAAAGCTAACTGGTTGACGGGCATCTTTCTTTGTGTCAAAATTTGGAGGAAGAGCTAAACAACATGTTTGGAAAGTATTTTGGCCCGGGACCCCTGGATAAGTTAATGAGAGGTGTAAAACCTAATATAGTCAACATTGAAAAGAACATTGGCATCTTCATACCTGTACTATGAGCCTCATAGGTTGATGTTAACTTAACACATTCATGAAATTTTGGCCCCTTCCCGCCCCTCCCCCCGCCCCCCCAAAAAATGAAGGGATACGGGAGGGGGGCAAAAGAGGGAAGCTTCCAACTCCTACCCGCACTGTTGTTATTCTCTTCCGCTGACACGTTTGAAAACACTCGAATTTTGCCTTCAGATACACGCACGAAAAAAAAAAAAATGTTGCGCACAAATCTTATTCCAGAATTCAGAATTAATGTTGGGTGTTTTTGACACGACCTAAATGAGAAAGTAGGGAAAGAAGAAAGACAGGATAACACAGGAGGCCAAAAAAAAAACCGACTAAAACTAGGGCAGATATAGCCTAAAAGCTTGCCTGGGGTCCTTAGAGTAATATCCTTTTACTGACCCTATGTAGGTGCCCAGAGGGCGCTCATTTCTTATGACACGTTATGTAATTATGTCACATAGCGCCCTCTCTTTTCTTCAACCCACGCCTATTTTTCACACTGGTATGGACACACTGAAAAAGAGGAATCGATATATCGAAATTTTGGTAGGCATCGACGTCGGTATAAGTCAACAGAAGAACGCTTCGGAGTCATGACCCAAGTTTGGCCTAATTCGTGTAAAGTGGAGTCAAATAGGATAAAGGGGGAAGTGCTCAAGAAGACAAACGCAGAGAGAAAATGAAAGAAGGAAAGAAAGTCATGTGGTGGGAATCGAACCCGCGACCTCTGCGTCGGCACCCATCGCCTCGCCGTCAGTTTGGAATCAGGTAGATGTCTATACACGACCACGCCGCCACTCTTGTAAAGTGTTAGGAAGTCTAAAGGTTAAAACACTTGCTAGACGGACGTGTCGTCCTCTGAAGGTCTTCTCTTGCTTGGCTCCCGGAGTTATAGTCTCCCATCTCAGTAGGGCTTAAAAAAATTCGCATGCTCTTTGTAATAATTACCAGTCCTATATTTTCTACATTAAATTTTACTTACATAATTCAACACCTCACCAACTCGAATTTCGATTTTGTAAGGTTTTACAGTATGACAGAAGTGAGACATGAGAAAGAAATAAAAGAAAGTTATTCAATGATTGAAATCATTAATTTCTTTCTGTTTTGATCATGCATGTTAACGTTTTTTTTTTTTCAATAGTTACAGTTTGAGGCTGGTTGCTATTCTATACAACTGCTGCATTGGAGATGTATATATGATCACTTCACCAGTGTTTGCTGGAATATATCGAAATTAGTATCGATGTTTTTCTTAGAGACATCGCCCATTCTTGCCCTACGCCAAAAGACAAACTGGCCGGTCTGTCATTTCGGCGGAGAACCTAACTAGAAGGGGGCGAACTCTGAGATCTTGGCAGGGGACATAACTAAAGGGGAGCGAACTCTGGGAAATTGATCCTGCTAGAGTTATCTGGAAATGGTCAGGATCATCTAACGAAAAAAGGACCGACGGAAATGTCAAGAGTGCGGGGGTCGCTAATACTATAAATTGATTATATAAAAAGATAATTATTTTTTGTTCTTTTCTTGAGAAACGTCTTTGTTGGAAAGACAAAGTGGGTTGAAGTATTCATCATACTTTTTATTAGTGATGCGGATTAGTTCTATTCACCTTTGTGAATGAAAAATGTCCTTAAATAAGTTATTTTTATAAGCAGTATCAGAGCTTCACCCCACCCCTTCCCCCCAACCTCATTCTTTCTCTTTGTATTAGGTCCGTCGTACATGACTTTGTCGTGGGTTAATATTGTTTTTCCACAAATACAAATTTAGAAGAAATTGGAGAGTGAATGCGCATATTTTTTTTTTATGAAATAAATAAACCCATTTCTATATAAAATGTTTAGGGACGTTAGACATTGCGAGCTAAAATGAATTCCAATAATTGCGTCTGAATAGAGCGAAACGATGGCAATATACGGTTGTATTTGTCCTAGTTTGTGGAATGTTGCTGTACATCTGAATACGAACGATACTCCAACAGAAAGTTCATTTATTCTGTTATGCACCTCTTTCTTGCTCCTTGCCTCTGTTTCTCTTTCTGATACTGTCAGTGGCATGTACCACTTACTTGGTCAGTGATATTAGGATGAAAAAGATGCGAAATTTTTTTATAAATGTTGGTCTTCGAGGTCAGGAAAGTTATTAACTAGATGCACACAACAACAACAACAACAACAACAACAAAACATCTACACAAGCTGTTTCGCAGAGGTTGAGAAAAGCCATCATCGACAGGGGACTTATACTCTCAAAACGCAGCGATTAGCACACAACAATACACCGTCAACGAGCATGGCTACAATAGAGACATCAGAGAAAACAATGTGATTCGTAGGGAGTCTCTGTCAATGACATCACTCAGAGACTTTTAGTGCATCTTAGATTTATATTTTGTAACTAAGTACCAAATGGTCATATTCATTCCACATTCGCTTGAATCAAGTTTTTGAGATTTAGAGAAATTTAGTTCTCATAAACCTATTGCTCTAAGCAAAACAATGAGGTAGATGTAGTTTAGCTTGTAATATAGGGATACATATAATAACATATGTTTTAACAGGCAAATAAATATAAATGGAAGATCATGGTATTAACAACAACCCAACTCATAAAAACAACAACAACAACAACAACAACAACAACAACAACAACAAAAAATACACCAAATGACTCAAGCAAATGTGGAATGAGCATGATGATATGGCAGCTCAGCCGTCCACTGCCCTAAAGTGTTTGACGAAAGTATCGTAGTTCCTGGGCTGAACAGCCACATGCTAATAATGCTAAATCTTATCGCCCTGAGGAAGCGAAGGGCCAATAAACTCTACTCCAGCGGACCCTGTGGGGCGATTAGCTTTGTGGAATTCCAGGTTTCACCAGTCTGTTTGAACTCCAAGTTTATCTTCGTCTTTCCACCTTTCTCTTCCCATTATGGTTGCACTCAGACCATCATTCCTGTTGGTTTTGTGCCTGATTTTGTTATGTGTGGCCTACCCAGCCTCATTTCCTCTCCAAAATCCAAAATCTGCTCATGGACACGTCTCTGGTCTTTTTTCTTGGGTGCATTGTTTATTATCTTTTCGGCCAGCATACCCCAAATATCAGTTTCTATAGGTATGAACTTTTTGGAGAATTGAGTTTGTCAGTATCAGTGTTTCAAAGTTATTAAATAGCTATTTATTTGTTGTAAATTTCCATCTCACAATAAAATGAAAAACCTTTCGATATTAATTGTGCTGAGTATTCAAATAATGGAATGCCATTGGTCTCCGTTGGCCAGGGTTGTCAGCTTGACATTTTATACGCTCGATTTTTTTTTATCTGGTCTTTTACGTAGCCGCTGCAGTGACTGAAAAGATAATAATTTGCCATTTTATCCTTTAGATGTTTTTATTTTTTTTTTGTGGCCTTCCACAAATCTTTTGGCTTTTGTATATTGTTGAAGTGCTTGAACAGACATACACAATCGAAATATTTTGTAATTAAAAAAAAAAACTTGTGCTTTGAAAATGAAAAAAAAAGGGTGACTTTTAGTGACCCCGTAAGGAAACTGGTTTATAATGCCATAAACTATTATACATATAATATAGTCAGACAGAATAGCATTATTATATTATACATTAATACATTATAAAAGTTTGATCGCCATGTATTCATATGCTTAAAGATTTAAAATATGATATATTCACAAGGCATTTGCAGCAGCTTCTAGCAGAGCTGGCGACTAGCCCAGCCAGCCTATCTGCTAAAATAATATAGTCGTATATGAATGTGACAAGAAATTAGATAGATGAAAAGAGATTAGCCCTTTTCATGTCTTTATAGGTGGCGGGTTTGGCTTTTTCGAAACACAATTACCAGGCACCCTGGCATTGGTTGGAGTGGAAATTGTAAAAACAGACAGTAAACAGGGCATTCCCTCTTGTCCTTATTCTGCTGTGTAATATTTACACCTTAATGTAGCAATTCTGCAATTTCGCACAGCCTTGCCTTAACTGTCTCCTCGCACATTTCGAACGTCCATTTCCGGAAAAAATATTCGTCCAGCCATCATGTGGTTTAAATAATGGCTTAGACAAAGGGTGGTAATGACTATTTCTGTACGGCAAAACGATCTTATGGCAACGAAAAGACTTAAGTGCAGACGGGACCTTTTCATGTGAAGCCGAACAGTGTGTTGAGAGCCCGGGGTGTAATCAAGGGCATTAATCCAATTTGCCTGTTAGACAAGACATTTTGGGTACAACCGAATAATCTTCCCTTTAGGAACACCCTGATTTTTTTTTGTCCATTAAGTGTGAGGTAAAATTCTGTCGCATTCCAGACAGTTCTGGAATATTTTTATTTCATGGCGCTTTCAATTTCGTTAAACCGTCGTCAAATTTGTTCTAGCTGTCTCATTTCATGGCCTCGCATCGCCTCTAAAATTTGATTAGCGGAATAAATATTACATGAAATTGCATAGTGTTTTGTCTCTTTTATTCAATGTAAGACATTTGTCTGTCTGTCTGTCTGTCTGTCTGTCTGTCTGTCTGTCTGTCTGTCTGTTTACTACACTTTCTGTGGCATTTGCAAATCTATTCAGGTTAATTTTTAAAGAGAAACTTCTCTTTTTGTCTGTAAATTAATTTACTCTTTCTTACATTCTTTCATTTTCTGTCATGCTCTCAACGCATTCGATGCAATTACATTAAGAAATGTAAATATTTCGTCATTTTGTCACAGAGCAGGCCATATAGGAAGAAAATCATCTGATGACTTCACCCGTATTGCCAATACTTCTATTTTTAGCGGCATAAGAGTTTCAGGAAAACTCTTCCAATAGAAGAACGTTAATTTCACTACAGTTTAACTTTTAACTATATCTTGTATACTTCACCATTACTGGTTCAACAAATTCTAAGATGTTACAAAGTGTTGAGAAAATATGTCGCTGTAGCTGACCTTTAAGGAAACTCCCCGCGTAGATCGATTCGATAAGTCCTTCCCAAATTTCATGGGGTTGAGCAGCGCCTTCCAGTCTTCGTTTGGTGTAAGCCATGGGCATAATCGATTATCGGTACGCTGACGCCACAAAGCCTCCTTAAATCTATAACAGTTCTCGTCTTATCCAAACAAAGTTTCCTCGTGTTAAGCGTGACCCAATCCCGTCTGACCCCGAGGTTAAGCCATGGGTGAAAACGAGTACTCCCCAAGGAGTGAGTGCTGTGCTTTTATTTTTTTTCTGTACTCATTCGAAAGTTTGCATAAACCATTACTACCGTCTGAGAATTGAGTGGAGTATCTCAAGGAGGTAATCCGAGATAATGCGGCATTTTCGACTCTAAGTAAAATCGTGTTCCCGATAACCGTATGAAGATGTCGCTATCGAATAAAACATTAAAATTCATAGTAGTGCTGATAATAGGTATACATAATATTATTTTGACTGGCATAGACACCCATTCAATGACTGGAACATCAGGGGACTAAAGTATAATTCTCTGCCACAAGAAGATTCCTTGCATTATCATTGTGGTACTGTGGCAATATAGTGAATCAGCGTGCACTTTGCTTGCGCCATGTTTACCCTTCGATACAGTTCTCGATGGCTTCACAGTGCATGGTGTCATCAATGAACAGAAAGCAGAAGTCAAAATGTTAACATCATTTATAAAACAAAGGCGAAATGGGGGAAGCAGTACAAACCTTCCAATATATTAGTAACGGAATGTGGCACCCTTGATAAGTAGACATTGACGCTAAACCTTCTCTATCGAATATTACGCAGGTTGACAGTTGCGACTGAATTTTAGAGGGCGGGTTCGGAGTTAATCACGTTTGAAAATAGCATGCCACGTGCCAGATCAACTCTTAGAGTATAGATATCATGCACTCATAGGAGTGGGCAGAATAATTTAGCTCAAAGTTTGGAGCTGAACCATTCTTCATTATTCCCTTTCTGTGATGTATTGAATACCTCGTCTGTCGTCATTAACTTAAGAGTATGCCTGTCCCATGCAATGTGACTTTGAAATACAGAGAAGTATTTGAAAATTTATGTGAAGAAATTTTTAAGCAAATGTTTCATTTCAAGTAAATGATGTTATTGTTCCATTAATAAACATTGTTTATTTGCACAACTGATTAAGGGCAAACAATGTAGTGGAGGATTATTTTTCTTGGCGTGCTTCATGTCTTTATTTTTCTTTTTATCTCAATAATTCCGACTGAGGATTAATGATCTTGATACCTACTATGTTAACCTAATATCGAATGTATCACCTTTCTAGAATACACGCCACTCTCCCTTATTGACCTTATTTTGATCAAAAGCAACTGGATAAAATTTCACTACCGATTATTGATATTCGAACAAACACCACAACAGTATTCGCCCTTCTCTGTTGCCCATAACCCCCAAAACAATCCTTGACCTTCATATTTGTAATGATTTACTTTAGCTCAGGAATTATCCACAGCTAACACAAATTCTATTATAGCCTACACCATTGCGTGAACAGTGGGCGGACAACCGGAACCGGAAATTGTCTCTGAGGTTGAGAAAGCACTGCATCTCGCTCTCCGCACATAGTTTGGCGTTACTCGCGGTTGTTTCATATCAGGTCAGAAATTGGAACAAAGCCGCTACTTGCGTGTGAACCAATAATTTGTCTGTCGGTGAGACAATTTAAGTGGACAGGTTGTTTGTCTGTTGGTCCGCCCTTCTGTTTGACTAGATGTCAGGCAGATTCTGTAAGCAGCTAGTTAGCTTAGGCTCAATGTATGTAATTTTACAGTAATCACCCCAGGAGATTGCAGGAGACTTAAATTGCAATTTTCGAATGGTTCTTATTAGCCTATCCTTTTGATTTTTGACCGTGCCGATAAAACAGTTCATTTCAGAGCCCAAGGATTTTTTTTTTCTGTTTTTGCTTTTCTGATTTTATTCAGGATTGCAGACATAGATAAGCATATATTTTCTGAAAAAGGATAATCCAGAGTCCATTACAAGATTTTAAATCAGAAAAAAAAATCTTTCAGCAAATTATAAGGGGATATCATGATGGTTGATCTCAAATTTGTTAGACTAGTTTTCCTTCTTCGTACACCAGAGACAAACAAAAGTATTTCATGTGTCCCCAGTAATAACTGCCCACTTGCAACCACAGAAATGATAATGATAGTGATAACCCGGTTTATAAGTCTCGTATTCAGGCTAATGCCCGCTCACACGACTTCACACCATTATTACCCCAACGGACCTGTTCACTCTAGGGTTTGCGTCATTCCTTAGGGAGCTAACAGTACCATGTCCATTCATAGGCGCTGATCATGAGCATTCGGACAATCTCTTCCACTGCCTGTAGCCAGGTACTCATTACTACTGACCCATTTTAAATACTATATAATGTCCTTGTAATGTTAAAACAGATGTGTTCATAGACTCGTAGGCTGTATCGACCTTACTGAAACATACTGTAATCCCTGAAATTGTCGTAACCATTACATTGGCTCATTGTTTTTCTCCTTCCCACTCCTCCCTCCCCCGCTACAAAGAAAAGGCCAAATTTAATTTTAACAAAAGGGTTTTACTTAATTAATGTATAAAACGTTCATTTGCTTGGAATGTTTACAGTCTTTTTATCAGTTAAATCATTACGTTGTCACATTAGGTAAAAAGTATTATCATCTTCTTTGTATCTCTTTAATGGATGCCGTCAGGCACTCCGACTTGTCTGCAGCCCCTCTGTGAATTTGTGTTTTTGAATGAATGAATAGAGGATTAAAAAAAATTAAATTTAAAAAATACGCAGTGAACTCTCTCTTGCAGTTATGGAAGATGCAAGTAAACGGATAACAGGCTGAACCAGCAGCACTTTTATGGCTATTTATTGCGTATTTGCTACCAACGCAGCTCAACTCTCGTAGCGAAAGGAGCCCAGGTCCAGCCTCCCGCTGTCTTTGTGACCATTGTTACGGAGAATGACCGTTACACATATTGTCTATTGGCCGATCAGCTGATACTGGGGTGCAAATGTTCGACCGTCGCATCGAAGAGTTGGCGCTGGCATGCAATTTTATTCTGCGATAGCACCCAGCGTAATGAAGTGAAGATGAGAACTGGTTCTATAGTAGCATCATAAGGGTTAATAGTAATGTTATAGATAATCAAGAAAATTTATTTTGCTCATGTCATGTGACAACGACTCTTATTATGAGTATCCAACAGTGACAACAAAATAATTAATAATGAGCAACAGCATAAACTAATAACAATAACAATGGCGGATGTAAGTATACTTAAACCAAAAATACCCTGACTGTATGCCTCTTGCGTCTTGACCGACAAGACAGGTCGTTTTATTTTCACGCCATGTGCTTTCTTCCCACAACGTTGTTAACACTTGCTCACTTAATCAATGTTTATGGGGTCATTGTCTACAACGTCTTTAATACTTGCTCACTAAAGCAGTGTTTAGAGCGTCTTTGTCTACAACGTCTTTAACACTTGTTCACTAAAACAGTGTTTAGGGTGTCATTGTCTACAACGTCTTTAACACTTGCTCACTAAAGCAGTGTTTAGAGCGTCTTTGTCTACAACGTCTTTAACACTTGTTCACTAAAGCAGTGTTTAGGGCTGTCATTGTCTACAACATCTTTAACACTTTGGTTACTTAACCAGTATACATGACGTAATTGTCCACGTTGTCTTCAACTCTTTGCTTACCTAACCAGTATTGAAGACGTCATTGTCTACAGAAGAGAGTTGCATTTTTGCACATCGCATTGCTTTGCATTCTTGTTGACCCCAGAGCTCCGGCAAATTTTATACGCAGTATATCAAGACAGCCTCGCCTAGAGCTTGGTTTGGGACTAGAGATAGGTTAGAGACATATTTAGGATTAGGGTTAGGGTAGGGTTAAGCAAGAAAACGCATAATTGTGACAGTTCCTAGCCATTATCGTGTTTGAATATCTTCTTGGCAAGCTTACAGACCTCGCTCATACTGTTGTCATTGGAAGATCTTCGAGGTGTAAGTGCATACGTTTACGTAACATAAGATCGTTTCTGTCTTTGAGGATATCCTTTCCAACGGATGTTATTATCTCTTGCATCTAGGTAAAGTAAAGTGCGTATACACATCCTGGGTGCGATGGGTACTTCCAATTTACAATTAGACACATTATAGCAGAACGTCCACTGCTCAGTGATTCTCCTGATCTGAATACCACGCTCCTCCTTTATAGCCAGGAGAAGGTATTAATTGCTGGGCAGTTCAACTACTTCGTGGCTTTCGACAACAGCGTTATGAAAAATCAACCTTTTACCACGCACAGGACCCATAGGCCTATTTCCGGTTTAAATATCCAACTTCCGGCATCATGTCTGGCCTGGCTTACTCGATGCTGAGTGCGACGGTCCTCAATATCCGTTAAGCGGTCTGCTTTGGAAGAGCCTACAATGTCGTAAAGACTTACGCTATGGTTCATCGTGTTACCTTTACATAATGATTACATTACATTACACGTTTTGAACCTTAGCCTCAATGAAATAAGCAATAGATTAAGAAAAAAAACTATAGATAAAGTTCTTTAGCATTGTGGGCACTCCAGTACTGTGTTGGCTCTTTGAGCTCAGTAGAGATTAGACCGTGTAACCTGAACACTTCAATCTCGTCTTCTCTGATAACTTCCATAGCGACTACCGCCACCGACTCCACCCATACCATCACCAGCACAATTATACACTGTTCAAATTAGCTCACTCCGTCACACAGGTCTCATCTACCAGCTCACTAGAGAGTAACAGCTCTATTACATTAGCCACTCACGGCATAGAAGATCCACTAAGAGCTGCAGACTTGTAATCTACTTGCGATAGTCACGGGGAGATGATAAAATGTAATCTCGGTCTTTCCTTGTTTACATAATGACTACACTCATGTAGTAAAAGAGAATTTTTCCAAAACTTACAAAGAGTGCTAATTTTAGTAATGAATTCGAGGTGCTCAATCTTATTCAGAAAATGCAATACAAAAATTAATGGAGTGTGAAAATGTTTGAGACCTTGAGCATTAACGATGGGATCTCTTCTCATTGTACGAAAAATATTAGCGCATCAGTGCTGAAAGTACTATAATTCTGTGCAACATGCAGAGTTGATGTAATTCTTACTTTGTAAGAGATCCCATCTTTAATGCGCAAGCTCTCCATTTATCTCCATCAAATTTTACGATATTAGGACGTATATAAAATTGTATATGAAAAGCAGCAAGACCCACGCTGTTTCCAGTTATTTCTGAAGTTCTGAGAGTGAACTTATTGAGTTTTGACAAATACTCTCAACTCTCTGTTATGATAGACATCTGTCTACAGTGTATTCGTTGAAAACCTTCTTTTCACAAATATTAAAATTTAAAATATAAATTCATAGTAAAGTAGTAAATCTTAAAGACGTTTTGGAGGCACAAAATGACTTCCAAAATGATATTTTGGTATTGAATGGCTGAGGAAGATTTAAGTCCAAACTGCAGCTTTAAAATCTTACATAAACTGTACGGAATGAAAGAAAATCAGGAAGATATTGCAGCTCCGGATGTCGACTTTCCTCAGCCACCTTATCATATAATACCTGGAGAATTAAATCATACAGTCCTATCAAAGCAGTCCCACAAACAATTCAACCATGCTCTACTAAACACCGAACGTTAGTATGTTACGTGTGCTTTTAAGGCGAGGTCAAGCATAGCCAGGCATGCTCCGTGATAAGACGATAATAGCATAGCCTTGGATGTAAACCTACATAGTATAGGTCCGCTCACAGCTGACGACGCAGAGATCGGTAAATGTGACTCTGGTAACTATGATCTCAAAGATCCGATACACAGTGAACTCTAAGATTGCTGTACTCGTATAAGCATACTGACGAAGACATTCATTCATTCATTCATTCATTCATTCATTCATTCATTCATTCATTCATTCATTCATTCATTCATTCATTTATTCATTCATTCATTCATTCATTCATTCATTCATTCATTCATTCATTCATTCATTCATATTATTATTAATATTATTTTTTATTTATATTAGTCTTTTATTTGTTTCTTCGTTTGTTTTGGTATATATATATTAAAAAAAAATTGTATGTAGTTATTTGAATTTTGATGATATTTTTAATATCTTTACATAGTGTGGGTAATTTATAAACAGGCAAAGTTGTGCTTAAATTCACTGATTATCTGAACACAACAAGAATGTCTCGAATGATAGTTTTGAGCTAGCATACCGCTCAAATTTACTCATCTGGTCAGAATAACTTGTTACTTAAAGGTACCACCGAAAGAATCAATGAGCATGACGTCACCAAGGGAGCTGTCAGACATTCCTGATTCCTTAGAAAAACAAGGAAACATACCTTTACAATCAGCACCTCACAGACAGTGTCAGTATCTTCACTCTTCATTTGCTGCTCGAGAGGGGGACAGAGCATATACAGTGGAGCACACTGTATACGTACACGCTTAGTACGTAAATACAGATACTGAATACAGTAACTTTGATCACGATTTTTCGGTTCTAAGGATACGTGAATGGTTAATACGTATTTCTGTTAATAAGTATACTTTTTATCGGTCCCCTATGCTCCCCTGTAATTATATCGAAAACCCTTTATGTATGAGATCGATCCCAGACTCAAGCATTGACCCAGGGTAAAGAATTATATGCATGTCAAATATAATAACCGCGTCAAATAATTTGTTTTGTCTGAGCATTACCTAAGCGTCCAAATAACCAACTTTGTAAAGAAAGAGCTTCCTATGTTCTTCACGATGCTAGCAGGATGGCTTCGTTAACTGGAAGTTAAACGTGTCTAAAGAATTATTGCCCTTGCTCAAACAGAAGAGAATGACGAGAACAATAATATTGTGACGTCAAAATAGTCCCAACAGCTCCAGATAAATCTGTCTGATCGTTTTGCCGCTTACATGGAATTAACAAACTGTGCTATTTGCGATGACAGTTATAATAATGCGGTTTATTATTCTGGTATCCAGGCTGCTGCCAGCTCACGCAACTTCACACCATAATTACTCCAACAACTTGATAACTTTTTCTCAACTCCCTGAGGAGCATACAGTGCAGCTCACTTTTACAGGTGCTGATTACTAGCATTTTGACAATATCTTCAACTACTTATAGCTAAGCACCCATTTTACATATAAGGAACTGGGTAAAAAATGAATGAAATGCCTTCCCCAGGCAGTCACATCATGACCATATTCGGGAATCAAACCTACAACCTTTTGGTTTTCAGTCCTACGCTGTTTCCATTCGAACACTCTGCTTCATAATAACACGTTTCACCAAGTTTACTTCTTATAGGCTACTGACCATCTGGCCTAGTCAAACGCCCAGCCCTATGTCTTGACGAAAGCTTGTGGCCGCCAAGCGTGCAACGGGACGGAAAAATTCGGTGTTTGAATAATGTGATTGTCGGCATTGTGTAGGTCACGCATCACCGTTACAGAATGTTGGCAGACACTTTAACCGATGCTTTTTGTGTGATTAATACGACTGGTGTGAGGGAATCGATTACGCAAACTGCTTTTAAGAGAAGCCATTGTAAGTGTGCGGTGTCTGGTTCAGTATATCTATCTATCTATCTATCTATCTATCTATCTATCTATCTATCTATCTATCTATCTGTCTCTGTCTGTCTGTCTGTCTGTTTTGTCTGTCTGTCTGTCGTACAAAAAGAAGAAGAAGAAGAAGAAGGAGAAAAAGAAGAAGAAGAAGCAAACAACAACAACAACAACAACAACAACAACAACTACTACGACTACTACTACTACTACTACTACCATCATCACAACATCATCAACAACAACAACAACTACTTCTACTTCTATACTACTACTGCTACTACTATTACTACTATATCACTACTACTGGTGCTACACTACTAACTTTGAGATTGTTAAGACTCACATCCAGGATAGTGCCCACTCAAGCGACTTCACACGGTTATTATCCTGGCAGGTCTGATCACTTTAGGACTTTCGAAGCCCCCTCAGGAGCATATTTTGCCATTGCCATTTACAGACGCTGATCACTAGCATTCTGACAACATCTTTCTCTGCCTATAGCCACATACCCATTTTACAGACGGATGAACTGAGCAAAATGTGTGAGATGCTTCCTCAAAGCACTTACAACATAACCGCGATCAGGAATCGAACCCACGAACTTCAAATCTTAAGTCCAACGCGCTAAACCATTCCGCCACGCTTCTCCATAGTCGCGAATCACATGACCACCGGAAGAATTGGCGCCAGAACTCTTGACTGGATCAGTGAATCCTCACATAGAAAGCAAACCACTCTTAGATTTGTCCCGAATGCATAGAAGTCAAGTTCGTCACCCAAGTAAGGAAAGCTTAATGTCCCTATTTAGCTCAGTGTTACTTTTATCTTGTCACGCAATCTATTCGCGTGGCTTAAGCCAATAAGAAGTCAAGGCGTTGTGAGTTATAGATAGCCCATAACGATCTTTCCCCCCTCTTCACGTGCCTGGTCAGCAACATGCATTAGAGTCAGGACCATTCGGTCATTCCTATTTTCCACTGTTCTTCTAAACTCTGTGTTACTTGGCAGTGTGGCCGTGTGGTTTGTGAGTCGTATTCAGAAACTGAAGATTGTCAAGTCTAAGGTTTGTGTGCTCGACTCGCGGGCGGAGCGGTTTTACGATGTGGTGTCTTTGGGAAAGACACTAAACTTCCCCTTTACCCATTAGATTCCGGTGTAAATGAATACCTGGCTTTAGAGCTGGAGAGACCAGCAATGATTTTGTTATGTATTTCATTTGCAGTATTATGTATTTACATGTATGATGTGTATTGTACTATGTGTTTATATCAGGAATGAAATGTTTAGCATAGTATTACATTGTGAAGCAATTTCTGTACGGGGTAAATAAAAGTGGTATAATTTTCATTGCTTTTCTTTACTTATTCTGCTGTTATTTGTCCAGTTGTTCGGACACTATTACTTATAGGTTTCTCTTTGTTTTCATTTCTCTTTCTTCCCATCAATATTATTGTCTAATCCGTTTATTTGCAATCCGGATAGTCACTACTGTTTCCATGTCACAAAATGGTACATGTATATTTCTGGATAAAAGCCACTAGACAATTGGAGCTCCTTTTAATTACAACTCTCTCTGTGCTTAAGCGAAGCTGGCTGTCTCACAAACTGCCAGTTTCTCTATTCCTACTCAATGGAGATGCTCCAAATTTCTGCCTGACCTTTTCCGATTGTTCTCAGTAGTAGTCTGTCTGCTCCATCATTTGTTATGACGATCCTGCTTAAGTCAGTCATCTAACCTGGTTAGTTTTCCCAGGAGTCAATCCCACAAAATGACCCAAATACATACATCGGTCACCAAAACCTCTTTTAATTAGACTGAATACAAAAATCGGACCCATCTGGCGTGTAAAGAACAATTAGAATCGTACAGTATTAGAGCTGAGGTGATACTTTCATATAACACCTATGCAGGTCTTTGGAACCTATTGTTTATTTTCTTCTTTTGGTCCTGTTAACATTTTGTGCTATTCAACTTATACCCCATATACCACTATATATACCAAATATATATTATATTATTTGCCCAATCTTTTAACGAGAAGAAAAAAATCAA
>JAWQUT010000376.1:374139-389181 GCA_033807755.1 Ellobium chinense | reverse complement strand
GGGGGGGGGTCAACGCCCAAAATTTTTCATAAATCTCTTTCGAAATATGTCTCCTCGAATCTGATATGGTCAAAACATAAGCCTACACACTTTATTTTTTTTTTTTTATTTGGAAGGCCCAAATTATACCTGAAACTTTAAAATTGGATGCTTTATTTAGATCACGGGTCATTTTACACATTTCTACACCCTGACACTGACCGGCAGGGCCCCCAAAAGGGGACTTATATAAATTAGCGGATTAATTGGATTGTGCAGAATGAGTGATTTACCCTTCTAATAGGTGCCAAAAATCTGCATATTATTACGAAATCAGCTACACAAATGAAATCTGAGATGTCAGCATCTTTGGCAATGCCGAATTGCGTAGCAACCTCAGCTTGTTTTTTTATAAGAAGGGTAATTTTTCTCCGTAAAAGTTCTTGTAACAATCAGTTATTATTTTACAGTTGCTGAAAGGAAAGTTGTTTCCCCTGATAAGAATTATCGTGTTAGAAGTCCGGTTACGCTTTGTTTGTCTGTCGTGAGATAGAGGGGTGGATGGGGTAGGATAGCCCTGTCGGGATGTTCTTGGAGAGAGAAGAAAAGTATGAGAAGACGAAAAAAGAAGAAACAAGAATAAGGACAAAAGAGTGGAAGAAGAAATAAAATGCAAGAGATAGCAATAGGCATATGAAACGAAGAATATTAGGAGAAGTTTACTGTTAAATAGTATGAGACATCATTTCATGCACCCCATTCAAAGAATGGGTGCTGGTGCTAGATAACCCAATAAAAAATGAACTAATAAAAAAAAAATGAACCACTCTGTGAGCAAATTTACCAGTGATGATATGCCTGATTGAATAATGATTTATACACAAAGACTAACAGTAATCTTTTGGCTCATTTGTGATCTGCCGTCCTCGTAAAACGTCTAGCAAGGATGTTGTGTCTGAATCCTTAAGAAGGGAACAATGATCTAGACACATAGACATCTTGCAGTCTTTTGGATCACTTTGTGGCTTTCGCCATTCCTTGTATGTAGACATAAGAGATGAGTCTTCCTTCAGATTAATCACTGGGCAGCCATAAAGTTGGCCAAATGAGTATCACGTATCCGAAAAAGGGGTTTACAATAGGAAATTAGAGGATATCAGTAACAGTGTACTTTTAGGCTCGAAGAGACTGTTCTGGAAGAGGAGGAACGTGTTATTCGAGAATTCGCTTCGTGTTCGTGTTGTCTATTTTGGACAAACGTAGGTGGTAGAGGTTTTTAAAACGTTCTTTTTTGGAACGAGAGGAGGTTGGNGGGGGGGGGGGGGGGGGGGGAAGAGTTGGGGTAATTATGTCGGGATATTTTTGGAGAAAGACGAAAAGTGAGAAACGATGTAAAGAGATGGAAGGAACAAAAGGCATGAGGGGAAGAAAAAAATATGCGAGAGATAGCAGTAAAGATGTGCAAGCGAAGAAGAATGGAGGGAAGAGGAGAAGGAGGAGATGGAAGAGAAAGAAGAGGAGGATGGACATACGACTGTAATCGAATAATCTTATCAAGACTTATCAACGTCAAGATGTTCCTGATGTTATAAATTATTTATCTACGCCACTTTGAAAGTGCAAGAAAATTGAATATGACGCCCCAGAGAAAATTCATGAGCTAGCACAAGCATCTGCCGTTGATAGTATATTGACTGTTGGTTTTCTGAGGTCCGATATACAGTGGTTTATAAAGAAGCTGACTCAGTTTATGGAGATTTGCCTCTACTTTAGCACTTTGCTAAGCTGGCACCGTCTGCTGTAAAAGTATGATCCTATATAGGTCCGTCAACAGCTGACAACGAGAGATCAATTGAGTGTAGCTGATTACTAAGACCAACCTTTGTCGAGACCCGGCATTCAGTAAACTCTATGATCAACTCTTTCCTACCAGCATTCATGACTTGCTCTGTAATATAATATATTACTTTATATTATTTACATTACATTTTATTATATTATGTTATGTTGTAGTATAATAATATATTATAATATAGTATATTTTTTACAAAGAAACAATTTATTATAGAAGCACAGTAATTGGAATGTGTTATCGCCAGACAGATCTGAGCAAAAAAAAAAACAACAATTGGTTTTCAGATTTACAAAGCTGAAAAGCAGTAAAATGTCAATCGGCCTTTTCGCCCAGTGTGTGGTTTGGGAGTAATCGTTCTTTATATCTGAGGAAAAATTGTCCATTGCTCTTTACATATATATATTTTTATTCACTACCACATGACATACAACTTGGAAGGAACGGAGATTTCAAAGTTCAAGTCTGTATTGAAAGAATTCACACAGAAATTCCTCTGTTACTACATTACCAACTCATTTTTGGTCCACAGAAAATGCGGTTACTGAGTTCTGGACAAAAAGTCTTCAATTATTCCCAATGCTCTAATGCAAACTGCAGCCATCTCGCACCATTTCCAGAAAACCCTGAAGTCATTAGCTCGGTTTAAGTTCAATATTTAACAGCCAGACTGGACAACGCGTCTGAACAGAGACTGACAAATATTGAATATTTTATGGGCCGTGCTTGGGAGGAGAGGGTACACAGTGCAGCAACAGGGTTATCTTCAGACATTCCAGTTTATGGGTATATATTTTTCTTTTCTTTCTTTCTTTCTTTCTTTCTTTCTTTCTTTCTTTCTTTCTTTCTTTCTTTCTTTAACTCTTTCTTGGGAGGAGAGGGGACACAGTGCAGCAACAAGGTTATCTTCAGACATTCCAGTTTATGGGTATATATTTTCCTTTCTTTCTTTCTTTCTTTCTTTCTTTCTTTCTTTCTTTCTTTCTTTCTTTCTTTCTTGGGAGGAGAGGATACACAGTGCAGCAACAAGGTTATCTTCAGACATTCCAGTTTATGGGTATATATGAAGAGCTTCCTGGCAAAACGCATTATATACCATTCGGGGGTTGTGGCAAAACAGACCAGATTCAAAGCATATTTTTATGTGAAAGGCGAAATTTAAGTCTTAAATAATATAGATCAAATGTCCTTCTATGGAATGGAAATATACATGTATACTAAATACTCCTACTACTATATGAAGTATGTAGAATAAGCTAAAAATTCATATTGGTGGATAACGCGTTTTGCCATGAAACCCTTCATATTTTTCTTTCTTTCTTTCTTTCTTTCTTTCTTTCTTTTCCGCTTCTTACTTTCTTTCTTTCTTTCTTTCTTTTCTTTCTTTCTTTCTTTTCTTTCTCTCTTTGAGATGAACGATGTCAGTCATGCCGTTTAGAAGTGGTAGAGCAGAGGGAAAAAAATAACTGTTACAGTGATGGAGATGAAAACACTGAAAAAGAAGATTCATGTGAATTTTCTGACAACCCTTACCATTGCTGGACAAAACAGTGGAACTCAGATATAACGTCTACCGTGGATGTCGTCATATTTTTTTATATTTTATGTCTGTTTGGATCATGATGTATGGGAATTCCTCGTCAGTGTTTTTTTTTTGTTTGGATGGATTGGTCCTAGTTGAGGTTAAGACGGAAGCACTCATTGCTCGGCTCTGTTGTAGATAATGAGTCACGATGTGGTGGTCAAATGGGTATCTGAAATATGAACAGGTTTCTCTGGAACAGACTATGAACAGGTTTTTCAGGAACAGAATATGAACAGGTTTTTCTGGAACAGAATATGAACAGGTTTATCAGGAACAGAATATGAACAGGTTTTTCAGGAACAGAATATGAACAGGTTTTTCTGGAACAGAATATAAACAGGTTTTTCTGGAACAGGAAATGAACAGGTTTTCAGGTTGTGATGTGTGTGAGTTTAGTGCCTAGTGCGGTTACTGTTAGTCTTCTGTTCGGCTTCGGGAAAGACCCCGGTCACTAAGCCTCTTTTTTTTTTTGAGTGGCGGAGTGGTCATGTACAGACGTCTACGTCATTCCAAACTGATTACATGTCGATGGGTGCCGATGCAGAGGTCTCGGGTTTGATTCCCACCACATCACTTTCTTTCCTTCTTCCATTTTCTCTCTGCATTTGTCTTCTTGGGCACTTTCCCCTTTATGCTACTGTGTGTGAGCATATGTTTGTGTCTGCTCACTCCTCACTTTAGGTTTATCTGGAGCACGTTCAGCGAGGCAGCTGTGTACAAATAATTATCACTTTAATACCCTGTGGTGGTCTGAGATGTCAGATTTTAGATTTCCCCTCATCTTCAGCAAATATAACATGGGCTTACTTAGTGTTATAAAAACGAAGCAAATTAAAGAAACATTTATGAGGAATTATGAGAAAAAGCTGATGCATTTTTAGAGTTGACATTCCAAAGAAAGCAAAGGGCCATCAATATGCTATCCAGTATCTTTTTCTGGAGCTTAGACCACTCTTGATCAAGACATCTTTTTCTCCTCAAAAGAACTGCGTGAGGGTTTGATAGCCGTTGGACAGCCTGACCAAGACATCGGATCAATAACATCACCACAATAGACTCAGTTTTGTTGCACTGTTTTGCTTAATCGCAACACTTCCAGAATACAGAAAAGTTTTCTGTGTAATTCAACAATATCCAGTCCGGATATTACCATCCTCCGCTTACTCACAACTTTTTCCACGTTTCAGGGGTATTGTGATTATGCTGTGTATGGCTATACCAATCTTCAGCCTGGTAATGTTCTCATTCTAGACGTCAATGGTTTAAGCAGTCTGCGTCAAGCCTTTGTTTATTGATACAGGTCACTGCAACCTCCGCTCCAAGGGGCGTAGCATCTACGTAATCTATGAATCTGAGGTTCCAATATATTATGGAGTTTATCCAATATAATTTAACAAATCCGACAAGTGTTCTTAAATTTTCAGACATAACACTCTTACTATGTCACCTACAAGCCATTTACAGATATATTACCAATACGACACTATCACGATCAGGACCATTAAAAGCTGGCTTCCACTACGACACCCAGGACGTCATGAATACCCTTGGAGCGACCTATGGGGAGGAAGCCGGAGAGGAGGAATTGCAGACAATGAAGAGACTCCTCGACACGGGCTACAGGCGTGGCCAGGTGCGCATGTCACACCTGCGTGGCAAGTCTCGAAGGGCTAGGAACCAGATATCTACTGGCACCATAAGTATTCACACCTTACGATGGCTGTTGGAAAGGGGGAGGGAGTGTCTATGGGAATGCCTCGAACATGATGATGTCAGTCTTGGGACAAGGTATTGACGGTTAGCTCTTCAACACTCCCATATGCACAGTGTATTGCATCTAAGGCGGTGCCACGAGAGAAACTTTACAAAAGTAGGTGGCAAGTAACCTAAGGGAGAACTAGATTACCCGCGGTGCTGACCGTTATTTGTTTCTTTTTGTGCAAGCGCAGTAAGACCCTTTCCGTGAATGGCTTCCTGGTTTTTTTTCAGGGTTGCCAGACATGGCTCTTTTAGAACCAAATAACAGATTTGTGGCTCTTTTATAGAAGCCCCTGGCTCCCAGATAACTGACTAGCTATTTATGTTTTCTGTTTTTTGGGCTCCAGCGGACTTTAGGTCAAAACTGATTGATTTTCTATGCTAAAAGTATTTATACTTCTCTCAAACTGTATTCTATTTCAAGTGACATTAAAGAATGATTCAAAAGCAGTATCCACTTGACAGTTGTTTCGTTTTACTCTAATGTATGCCGATAGGTTTTTGACAATTGTAATATCCGTGCATAACCGGTACCAAGGCAGTTCATAGTAAATGTTTTGTCTTATGCAAAATCTTAATCCCAGTCAGCAACATAGGACATACAGTAATCTTTTGAATCATTTGGTGTCTTTCATCGTTTCTACGACTCAAGAAAAATGGGGACAGAGCTTTCATTTTTCAGTCCTCACGCATTGACAGTTTCAGACAGCTGGTTGGATGTAAATGCTAGATTACCAACACAAAAAAATCACCCTTGCTACGCCCCTGCATCTCTGTGAATATGATCAATACAGTGACTCTATGGGTAGTTTGTTTTTTTTTCATATAAACCTGATGCTTGTCAAATTTGAGGACCTGTTTGTTTTTTCTTTCTGTCCTCTATTTGTTTTATTCGTTCCTTCTTCCCCACCCCCTTCNCCCCCAATGTTAAATCATATTCGAAACCATGCTGTCTTATCTTTTTCTTTTCTTCCTCCTACATGATTATGTATTACTGTTTCGATTGTTTTCCTTATTGTTGTACTTGTTACAATTTGGAAAATAAAAGTTCTGAAGTTCCTTCCTTCCTTGGTGTTCTATTTGTTTCCCTTTAGCTGACGGTTGAAGTTTGAGAGATAAAAAGGTATTAAATTTCCATAAAAACCTACCAAATGATTTTTTCAGTAAAATCTCTAGGTAGAACATGATAATGTTATCTTATGATGCAGCCGTAAGCATTTGATGAATATGAATATCAAGAAAGAAGATGAAAGAAAGAAAAACAATTACAAAGCTGAGAAAATAATACCAAGATGAACAGAAAGGGCGACAGGCGGCATATTAAATTGAATAGAATTTTAGAAAAGCAAAAAGACCAGCGAGCGAAAAACAGGAAGAAAAGATAAAGTTAAGAATAAAAATCGTAGGAAGACAAGTGGGAGAAGGCTATTGATAAGAACAAAAAAAAAGACAAGGAAGGATAAAGAAAATAGTTTTAAGATTAAGAATAGCAAGACAAAGAAAGACAATGCAGGAATAACGAAGAGAAGAAGATAAAAGAGAAAAGGCTTGAATAAGGATGTACAGAGCAGAAGAAGAAAAGGTAGAGGAAGAAGAAGAAGAAGAAGAGAAAGAGAAATAGAAAGGAGACAAGTCAGAAGCGAAACCGATAGAAAATCTGAGATATGAGAACTTATAAGTAATGGTAGCCAGGATTTCATTTACTACGACTCAAGAAACATGGGGAGGGAGCACTCACTTTTTCCAGGTCAATCTATTTGAAATGCTTTGTCAGATGAATTCTGATCATTGAGCAAACTTGAAAGTTTCAAAAGAAAGTTAAAAATACATCTGTTCCTTGAATATTTTGTTTTGTATTTCATATCAGTCTTGGCTGTGTAAAAATACAATATTATGATGTGTGAGAATGAGACAAGCTGATATAGGCCTAGATGCTGATATGTAGGTATGTTTTGTGAGTCTACATGTTATCTGATATTATCTTTCATACATGAACTGCTGTAGGGAATGGCTGCTTTGTAGGTTATAGTAACCAAAAAATATACATATTTATTTTGTGTCTGTAAAACGCCCAGGACCCATGTCGTGGGAAGAGAGCTCTATGTAAATGGCATTAATTATTATTATTATTTTTGCTAAGGTGCCTTATGTGAATTGTTCATTGCACTGATATAATTTTAGATGCTCATATGTGTCTATAACCTGAAAAAAGTTTCTTGTATGTTGACTCAAAATCTTTCTCCTGTCGAGTTTCAGGCATCAGCAACTTCGAAAGCAATAGGCATAAGGATGAAAGGAACCGGGTCTGGCGCACGTTTGCAGGAATACTCCTCGAATTGAACTTGCGTGTCAGGGACTAATTTCAAAGTTAGCGGTCAAAGGATAGAAAATTTGGGACCTGTCAGATTTCTTTAACAAGACGTATTTGTAAGTTTTCGCAGTGGCGTTCCGTTCATTCCAAGACTTGGTTCCTACAATTATTCTCCGCAGTGATTTTTTCTTCTGAAAGAATGTATTAAAAATGGTTTCCCAGCTGTATCTAAAAAAAAAAAAAAATGCCCGCAGAGGCAGTACATGATTAGCCATCAACTTGATAGGAAGTCTTGTTCCTAAAAAAGAGTGGGTGATCTTTTTATTGAGGAGCTGATCTGTCAATAACAATAATAATGACAATAACAATAACAGGAACAGTAACAATAACAATAACATTAACAATAGCAATAACAATATGTTTATTTAGCTCAGACAATTAGTTGTAAATGAGCAACATAATAACAGTGTTCTTAACTATCAATTCACTCACACATCATCTAACCCGTTCTTCCTTCGCCAATAAAGTACTCGAATGAAACATACGTATTAGAATACCGTATAAGTGTTCCTTTTTCTTTCTATCGCGAGGGATACACTTTTTGCAAATGAAGCGGGTAGAGCCTTCACTCATGATAATAACTTTCCGCGAAGAAGGACCTCTGTTCCAAAAATTTCAAAGGTCTTAGCACAGGTAAAGTTTAAAAAAACATAGGTATAGGAAACAGTAACCATGAAGAGAAAGAAAAATAAATGCTGTTATTTTTAATCCTACCCCTCCTTACCTGGACGTAGTCGATTATAGTATGTTTCTCTATCAAAACAAAGAATGATTACCAAATATGTTCTATTGTATTGACAGTTCTCCAATGTAAGATCAGATTACCCTGGATTTATAATGCCATCATATCCACAATAAAAAACCGTCATCCGGGGCCAACGAAAATTAAATTCTCGCAAATGCCATTTATGTCTTCCTGCAAAAACTAAATCCTACCCATAAAACCCAAAACCTTTTATGCAATACTGCTAGTATGTTTCTCTATCAAAACTAAAAAGGATTGACAGGTATGTTCTATTGGTAGTATTCCAATGTAAGTTCAGATTAACCTAGATTTATTAGGCCCTCATATCCACAAGAAAAATACCATCATGCGGGGCCAACGAAAATTAGATTCTCGCAATTTTAGATTTTCGCAAAGACTAAATTTTACCAAAAAAAACAAAAACAAAAACAAAACCCTATGCAATACTGCTACAGGAAATGAAGTACTTATTTCAATGATTTCCGTCCAGCATTCAGAGAATCCCTAAGCCTGGGCTGGTGTTTTATTTGAAGTCTTTTAAACAAATAGTGTTGTTGTTGTTGTTTTTATTGTTGTATTTTGGTGTCCTTGTGGTTGCTGACTTGCTGCAGCTGTTGTTGACCTGTGCGCTGCAGATTGCTCAACGTTCTTTATTAACTTCCTTAACTTTAATTGTCCTTAACGTCCTTTAGCCCAGTCTGCAGTGTCTCGCCCCTTAATTTCCTGTCCTTCTCATTTTCTCAATTAAGAGAAATGGATCGAAGACATCTTCATGAGAATGGCTCCCTTGTGCGACTTCACATTATTACCATCACAGCACCAGTTAGCTTGTTATTTAGTTTGCTCATTATTTCCTCAGTTCTCTAGCTTTCTCGCTCACTCATTCATTCACTCACTCGCTCGATCCCTTATTACTCATTTGCTTGCACTCTTGCTCGCTCACTTGCTGACTCACTCACTCACTCACTCACTTGCTGACTCACTCACTCACTCACTCACTCACTCACTCCACTCACTCACTCACTCACTCACTCACTCACTCACTCACTCACTCACTCACTCCGCACAATCAATCAATCAATCAATCAATCAATCAATCAATCAATCAATCAATCAATCAATCAAGCAATCAATCAATCAATCAATCCATCCATCCATCCAGCCATCCATCCAGCCATCAATCCAGCCATCCATCCATTCATCCATCAATTAGTCAGTCAGTCAATCCACCTATCCATCCATCCATCCATCCATCCATCCATCCATCCATCCATCCATCCATCCATCAATCAATCAATCAATCAATCAGTCGGCGTCATTGCATCACAGACATCTTGACAGCTCCATCTTGACAGGTCCATCGAATGATTGTACACATTCTTTGTTGATTTATTATCCGTCTGACTGATCCTCTCCGCCTCTTGTCCTGCTTATTAGAGAAGTCCGAAAAGAAGCAACAAAAAAAAAAAAATAAATGATGATGTAGAGCTCACCACAGTTTGTGATGATAAAGTGACACATATGCAATGTGAATCATAGAAAGTATAAGAAGTATGGTCTGTGTGTCTGTCTGTCTGTCTGTGTGTCTATCTGTCTGTCTGTCTATCTGCCTGTCTGTCTGTCTGTCTGCCTGTCTGTCTGTTTGTCTGTCTGTATGTATGTATGTATGATAGCTCTGTGTGCATGTGGGTGTGTGCTTGTGTGTCTGCTCGTCTGTCTGTCTGTCTGTCTGTCTGTATGATTGTGTGCATGTGGGTGTGTGTGTGTCTGCTCGTCTGTCTGTCTGTCTGTATGATAGCTCTGTGTGCATGTGGGTATCTGTTTGTGTGTCCGCTCGTCTGTCTGTCTGTCTGTCTGTCTGTCTGTCTGTCTGTCTATTTGCGCTGAATGAGTGATATAACGATGGCAAATGTACTTATAGTAATCATATAAAAAAGTCGTTAGAACTGTACTGATATATTTTATCACTGGCCAATGGCCTACAAGAAATAAAATTTAAAACTTGACTTGAAACTTCTCATAAAACATCAGAGCTGTGCTGTCTACCAGCCTACACCCACGCAGTGCTACGACTCGCCTCAAACTTCAGATAATCATGGCTGTGTTTCTTAGATTGTCTTTGGGTATGAATTGACGTCATTTTGAGCACGGCATAGGCGATATATAGCTAAAAAGCGGAGTCCGCTGTCCGAGGTATGGCAGCTTCATAATCAAAATGACGTCAAATTATACTCAAAATGACGTCACATCATACTCAAAATGGCGTCACAACATACTCAAAATGACTTTATATTATACTCAATATAACGTCAAATCATACACAAAAAAACGTCAAATCATACCCAAAACGACCTCAAAGTATACATTAAAATAACCAGTCCTTATGAAAGAAACAGCTCATTAATCTGCGGCTATGTTTGCAGTTTCACTTTTTCTCCTCAGAATGGCATTTTCTGTTTTATCAGTGGCAGAGGCTGAATGCATAATCCTTACATTAGTTAACGTATTGCGTCAATTATGTCAACACTATTCATGTTTTGGGAGTTTGGCATAGTTACCGCTGTGCGGTAACTAACGTTAGGATTATGCATACAGCCACGGATCTATGATCGTATACATGATCCTTAAGTTAGTTATCGCCCTGTGATAACCAAGGGAAACTCCCAAAATAATAGTTATAGTCACTTTGGTTCAGGCAATACATTAATCAACACAGTAATTATGCATATGGTGACTGATTCTTTTATCTAATGACTTATTAATAACTACATTTTTAGAAATCACCATTCATACCCAATCTCCATGCTTCAAGTATCGATGGTATCAATTCTATTTGGATTTCACTACTCAGTATAAGGCGAGCTTTTCCATACTTTTCGATACATTGATATGTTGCGATAGTTCAGATGTCCTTTGGCAATCATGGCCCGGCTAAATGTCCCCGCCTAAATATTGAAAGTATCGAACTGACATCGAACCCACCTCAACAATACTTAATATTAATGTTTCGATATTTAAATTCGATACTGACTGTTATTACTATCAGCGATTCTAAAGATGTCTTCTTGTTATTTAGGTATTGGCGTGGAACTTGTAGAAGTTCTAGGCCATGTTCCTGGATAATGACAGTGAGACTAATTGTATCTTCCAGACCCACGCGATGGCGGTAGACTGGTGTACTTGCGAAATGCACTTTTTTTGTAATGGACCGAGTTGTTGTTGTTGTTGTTGTTGTTGTTGTTGTAATTGTTTGTGCTCTCGCAATGCTTGTTGTTGTTCAATTTGTCTTTGCGGTCGTCTTGGTAATCAAAACGAGCAGCAAATAACCAGTTAGTCGGTAAAACCAAAGATGTCAGTTTTTTGTACAAAATCAAGTAGGTCATAAAACTGGGCTTGCGAGATTTTACCCTTTCTATAAGTCAAGTAAGGAAATTTGAACATTGCTGTAGTTGTTTGGCTGAAAGAAAAACCAAACAGGTGAAAAAAATTATCATACCGGTCAAGCCATCTACAGTGTGAAATTATATATAATAGTTTCCCTCTATTACTCATACTCAGGCTTAAAATTGACACATTAGAACCACATACAGTTTGGGATGGAAGATTTCAGAGGACTCTTTTTCTGAAATATCGTCATCCAAGTGCTGAGAACAGCGTATGTAAGGTTTCAAAGACGTGGCCAAAAGACACCGTTTCCTTTGTCATTTTGGTGTGTCAGTGAGAGGCAGTTTCGGTGGGTATAACTAAACGCTAAAGAGAAGGTGCAGAATCTCACAGTGGGCAACTTTTATTTGCCTAAAACATGTTTGTGAGCTTTCAGTAGACAAAACCTTACACAGCAGGATTTCCAGGAACGCTTGTCTTTGACAGTTTCTCAGAATTGCGTCAGAGACACTCGCTAGCTTACCAACTTGTTTTGGAGACTTTGACCTTAAGAAAGATAAAAGGGAAAAACGCTTTAAAGAACAACTTAAGAAACATGTCATGTGTGAGGAGATGGAACAAGACCACAGCTCTAGCAAATTAACCCTTGGGGAATGAAGTGGGTGGCAAAGGTATTTCAAAAGACGAATGTTTATCAGAGAAGGAGACTTAGTTTGTTTATTTTTTAAAACTGCTTGGGGGATGGAATCGAAAGAAATGCAATGGAGCAAGTGGATAGAAAGGACTTTTGAAAGGTCAGATTTATGGTCAGGTTGGTTAGGTACTGTAGTATACATAAAAATTCAAATGGAACAAGGTCAAATGCCTTTCTTTCAAGATTCGAAGAAGATTTGATTCTAACATTTGATTCAAGAATATTTGTTTTGTTCGGTTGACATATTCTTCCAGAGAAAGAGTCACAGTGGATTTATTTCTATATAAACTTAGCAGAAATTGTGATCAATAACAAAAACAACAACAACAACAACAACAACAACAACAACAACAACAATAAAATATGAGCTGACAAACATTTGGAAAGATGATCTCTAGGACGACACGGTCGTGTTGTAACTGCCTTGGGAAAGCATTTCATTCACTTTTTCCTCAGTCCACCCGTCTGTATAATGGGTAGTTAGCTATAGGCAGAAAAAAAAGATATTGGCAGAAAGCTAATGATCAGCTCCTGTAAATGGCAGAGACACTGTATATTCCCCGGGGACTTGATACAGTCCTAGAATGATCTGGCCTGCTGGGGTAATGATAGTGTGAAGTCGTCTAAGCAGGAATTAGCCTGGATAGGAGACTTATAAACCACATTATTATCATTAATAGTATTTAAGTATTTTGCATCAGGATGCCAGGTATCCATACATTTTGTAAGGAACTAAACTAAATGTCCAGTAGGACATAGTCCAATGTCTTAATCTAAGCAGCACTCAATATACATATGTCGACCAATATTGAAGAATTCACTATCAATATACTTTAGATATCTGGAGGCTATTTCGAACTGAATATCGATATACAATGGACTCCAATTAGCATGGGGAAAATGTTGGTTATTTAACCCATTTGGGAATAATTGCGATTTCAAGGAACTGCAAATATTTGATGCTTTTTTTTTTTATATAAAAGGATATCTGTAAAAAATAGGTGGTTTCGCAGAACTTACGGTTAAGCGGCTTGCGATTAAGCAAGTGAATTGTGCTCTGTACAACACCCCATCACGCTCGTATCCATCCATCCATCCATCCATCCATCCATCCATCCATCCATCCATCTGTCCGTTCTTCCTTCCGTTCGCCGTATTTCCAACATCCATTCATCCATCCATCCACTCACCCATCCACCCACCCATCCACCCATCCATCCATCCATCCATCCATCCATCCATCCATCCATCCATCCATCCATCCATCCGCCCACATAAAAAAAGCACATTTTCGGCACCTACGAGCAGGAGATGGGCTTTGTAAATCAATGGTCCCTTCGCCTGACAAAAATCCACATGAACGTCGGGATGAAGACTGTCCTATGGGGCCGTCGGGGAGCATCAATCAGCCAAAAAGGTCTCCGAGAAAATTTTCTCTTCGCGCGGGTCCGCGGTGCTCAGAAAAATTGGATTTTAAACGTGTCCAAACATGCAAGGGCGTAGTCGATCTAAACTAGGGCGCTGGCACATAATAGGACTGGGTGGATTCCATTTTAGGTATCGATATATTGCGATTATTTTCTGCGTGTCGATACTGATACTGAGTACTTCTCCTTGTGGACAACTGCAGCTAATCAAATCAATCGATGCTTTTCCCAACTACGCCAAAAAAAATGTTGAGAAATACAGATTACCACATTAACTTTAATCACAACATGCCGATTATTATCAATTTGTTAAAACAGTTCATTAAAATTATAGCCTACAATCTACAGTAGTTGTACTATACTGAAACCAGATGAAAAATATAATAATATGTTGTTGAATGCTGTCCCGGGCATATTTTAATTTCCAAAGCGCAAAAAGAAAAGATGAGACAAAAGTAAGACGAAGAGACTACTGGGGCTATTTGGCTGGGAAGGAGACTGTTATATTACTCGATACTTTATAAGCACTTGCCGATACCAACACTTCAAAACGCATTTGGTATCGAGTATTGCGCATCCATTCCTGCCCAGCGATAGCACAAGTTATGTCACCTTCTCTTAACACAGTGATTAGACTGGGCCACTCCTTTTGCAAGAAAAAAATACAAAAGTGAGAATAGGAAAACATTACGATTAAAGAAAGGTGGACTTTACTGGTGTTGTTTGTTGTGGACCTTAGTGAGAAGGTGATTATGTCAAACAGATTTTACTCCAAATTTCTGTGGTTTTATTTCGCTTTCAAAGCACGTCCTAGTTAAAGCTAGAAAGAAATACTTCTTCTTACAACTGCTGACATATTTAGACCTGTGTTGAAACATTGTTACCTAACGTATGCATTTTTCACTACAAAATTATTACAGGTTGAAGCAGGGTTATACAATTTCGCTGTTTATCTATAGCAGAGATAATGGTTGTGAGAATGATAACGATGGTAAGCAGGGGATAAGTATAGTGGCTTTGCTCAATAACAATTAGATAATCGGAATTACTGCTTAATCGCAACACTTTTCCACTTAACAAAAAGCTGTATTATTTTATTAAAGTCAACAGATAATCTTAGCTCCTGTAAATCGCAATTTTTTCCATACCCGCAAAAGGGTTGCGATAAAGCGGAGTTGACTGCATTAGAAGTAAGCCATTGCCCGAGAGTACTTTTTATTATCAGCTAATCTTGATGAATGGAGGGA
>JAWQUT010000376.1:354526-369221 GCA_033807755.1 Ellobium chinense | reverse complement strand
GGGGGGGGGGGGGGGGGGGGGGGGGGAGAGGGGCGGTAAACGCTAGCCCATAGCCTGATAATATTTGCCAATGTCAACATTTTTTGTTTGTCGATTTGCAGATTTTTGTATGACACACTGATCGAACGTTTTATATATTTTCATAACATCACCTCATTTGTTAAAACAAATGAGGAAATTTCGAGCTCGGTAATAGTGGAGAGTGATATTTGAGGAAAAGACTAATGTCAAGCTATAATGTCTGTTATTTGAAAACGATTTAACAGCATTAAAAACGCAACCGATTAGAAGTGACCGGAAATTTGCGAAGTCCTTTTTTTTTTTTTTTGGAGGAGAAATATAAATACAGAGAGAAGAATAAGAGAGAAATAAACAATAAAAAACATGGTGAGACATTTTCGTGACCTTTGCTCCGTCACTCAGCGCCATCTGGCTAGACTCAAGAAAACGTCATCATACAGCCAGGCTATCAATCTGAGGAGAGCCGCGTAGGGCCCGGGCCTTGTTTTTAGTCTTATATGATATTTTGCTCAGGGAATCAATTTCTCATACATTTAAAATCATGAGCTGATTCTGTCCAGAGTTTACATACTTGTGTTTCTAGTGTGTATCGAAAACATGTGGCAAAAAGCCAAAAAACAAGAAGAAGAAGAAGAAGAAGAAGAAGAAGAAGAAGAAGAAGAAGAAGGACAACAACAACAACAACAACAACAACAACAACAACAACAACAACAACAACAATAACAAAGATAAAAAAGAAGCTAAACAGAAAAATAGAAGCAGCAGTAGGAGAAAAAGAAGTTGAGGAAGAAGAAGAAGAAGACTAAAAAGGAGAAGAAGAAGTAGAAGAAGAAGAAGAAGAAGAAGACTAACAAGAACAAGAACAACAACAATAACAACAACATAACATCAGCAGCAACAACAACAGCAACAATAACAACAACAACATCAACAAACAACGACAACATGACTTGAACAACAACACCAATGGAAACAGCAGTGACATCAACCACCAGAAAATCAACAGCCAAAATCACCAACATCAACATGATTAAAAGTTTATTTAGATAATGGTCTGCCCAAAACATTCTCCATAAATAAAGTCCAAGTTCAAAGTCTTTTATTGATAGGTTCTTGGTCAACAAAATCTTCAAACAACAAATATATCTCAGAGGAGTGGAAATCAGGGAAGAAACCATTATGTAAAAAGGTGTTGAGAGGAAGTTAAAAAAAGAAAGAAAGAAAGAAAGAAAGAAAGAAAGAAAGAAAGAACGACAGACAGATAGACAGAAAGAAAGAAAGAAAGAAAGAAAGAAAAAAAGAAAGAAAGAAAGAAAGAAAAAGAAAGAAAAGAAAGAACAACGGAGAGGTTTAACTGTCTAAGCAAAAATCACGTCAAGTTCCAAATTCCCTCAACTAAGGCCATCTGTCCTCACCCGGAATGCCACCATCTCCGGAGAAAGCGCAACACTGGACAGAGAAAAATCATGTACTCACTTCATCAACGACCGTCACCCCCTCTTCCTTCCTTTCTTCCTTCCTTCTTCCTTCTTCCTTCTCCCAAGTGCACGAGACTGTCGAGCGCGCGAGGGGAGATCACTCACATCGTAACAGCGCGCGCGCGCATCAATTTGACCACCTCGCACGTGAAAATGTCGGAGCTTAATGATTGGTCGGTGTGTTTTCTCATTGAAGGTTATGTTACGCTTCCCAGCGAAAGCACGTGGATGTTTTCAATGAGTGTTAGTAACTTTTGAGTGCTTACGGTATCTGTTTTTGATCTATACTTAAGTGTGTTGATAACTTTTGAGTGCATTTGATATCTGTTTTCAAACTAAGCTTATGTGCTTATTCATGTGAGCGATTACTATTTTTCTTTACTATATGGATTATGAGCTTTTATGACTAACTTTGAATAGAACCGCTTATCTGTGTGTTTCCTTTCATATCTTGGAAGTTGTGGATGTCATTGTTTTTTCTTGTGAATGAGTACATTCATATTTCAAGGGTTCGCGTGGATTACTGTGATTGAAAGTAGTGCAGGTATTTTTTTTCCACTGACAAACCAGGTGATTTCAGGTAAATGTGAGTGGATGGGAAGTTCTCTCTCTGAAGAGAACGGCAACCTATAATTCTGTACTACTTTTGTAAAAGCAAAGAATTATTAGTCTGTATGTTTTCAGTAGGAATATTTCAAGATTATTAATGGGGAATTCCTTTCAAGTGATTATTGTTAATTTTCGTTAAAAATAGTCTATATTTCTTTTCCCAAGTTACTGATTGAAGTTAGTGATATAACCGTTTTATGTAGCACCAATCCCAATGTTGCAGAGTATTAGTATATTTATAAACACTTTGCCAAACGGTCTATATAAACTTTCAGGACAACAAAAGGGTTCAAAAACATGATGTCTTGGTCGTTTGTGTTCAAAACTTAGCTACGGTAATTTTTGTTTGATAATGAGAGGAAGTTCATTGTTAACGTGTTATCGTTAACAGATCAAAAAAGGAAAAACAAACTGCATATCCTGTATAGGTATTCTTGACCAACGATTAAGAAAGCATTTTTTCCTGTATGTGTTTAAAAAGTTAGCAAGCTTGCTGTCTTCACGAAAGCATTGGCTCTCCTGGATCGGTATGTCGACACATATGAAATTAAAAAATATGTAAAATAGATCCGATTAGAATAACATTCAAGTTCAAGATCTTTATTATAGGTTAGCCAGAGAATTAAAATCTAATATTAAAATAATTAACTTTATTACAAATAACAAAATTTACAGGAAAAACACAATAAGAAAACATCTAGAAACCTAACTAATAGGAAAAAAACAGCAACAAATTGTCTACACAGTTTTCAATATACACACACCTGAAACGACAGTGATATTTCGATTTGTGAATGTAGTTTAAAAAAAAAGAAGATAAGAATCCAATATCTATATATTATTATATACAACATTATATTTTATCTTACTCAGTCTTCCATCTCTCGCACATCCAGTCATATTCCTTTTCACCCGTTCTCATCCTCACATCAATTTCTACATTACATCATATCACTAAAGCTACAGAAATAATAAAGTACCACGAGACCAGAGATAGACCGTCACTTGCTTAAAGCTCCCTGTTGCATTCCTGTAAAAATATATCGGTCGCCACACAACCCGGTCCGATATTGTATAATATACATATAATATAATATACATAGTTCGTTTCACGGAGAAAACAGAGTTTTTTGGGAATATTAAATTTGTTTCTTAACGGATTTTTAAAACAATTTGCATGTGAGGTGACACTGAGTAGTCTTAATCGAATTTTAAAAAATGGGTTCTGTCCGATGTTTGTAAGTAGGTCATTTAGTCGCTATGACTGAAATGACAGAGGTTTTACAGCATAGCGATGTATGACGTATATCACTTAGATATTACATCGCCGCATCTCTTTACTGTAAACCGGTAAACTCTATGCACACAATTTTATGTTCATAACAGAAACAAAGAGAAAAAAAAACGGTTGAAAACTGTACTGACCGACCTGGAAAAAAAAAATCGCTATCAAGACTACTTGCTAAACTGCGACATACAAAATTCCGTTAAAATCGGCTGATAAATGCTAAAGTTATTACTAAAAAATGCAGATTTTTTTTTCCGTGACACAAACTATAGTAAATGTATATCGCAGGCAAGCTAATAAGAGGCACTAAATCACATTTTTGTTTTCTTAGTTCAAACCTTTGGAATCAACTTCACACGCTCTAGAAGTATCATTCCAAAATTGGTATCCCAAGGGTTAAGTCAGTATACAATGGTTAAAACGAAATCTGCAGAACCAAAGACTTATGTTCGATTTAGAGAGAGAGAAGCCTACAAAGGAGAAAACCAAAACGGGCTTTGTATTTCCTTTTGTTTTTAACCTTACCCTCGGTTTAATCGTTTTCGTTTTAACCATCATCTACTATACAACGAGATTATATAAAAAGTCCTGTCTTACGACATTAGTCCAGCCATCTGTTGACAAACCCCAGAGCGCCTGTACTCTCTACCTATAAAGACTGAAGTCCTTTCTCATCGCGTCCATGATATTATCTTTTACTTCTAATTGATGGATCCTGTTGCTAGGTTCCTGTTACTAGGTTAGACAAGCGCTAAGTGAAAATGGCGGCCAGTCTAGCGATAGCCAGTTTGTCCATTCTACTGGAATATTGTCCTTGAAAAATAGGCAGATGATTTACAAGTAACTTGGGAGGGTTGACTCGACAATATTCAAAAGTTTGGAAAGTTATTTTCTTGGAAAGTTATTTTCCCAGGCTGCATCAATGTGACGGCAAAACCGGGATTAAATCTTTGCCTTGGTGTTACACTGAAGTTGGGCAGAGGTAATAACATTAGTAAAAATGTAATATAAAAGGAGATAAAAGCATACCAGAAGTTGTTACTAAATCAAAAATGAATGCGCACGAGAAAGTCTAAATTTAGTACAAATATTTACATATTGTGCTGAAAGCATAAGGACCAATGACTTGTCTCAGTGCTGAATCGCAACGTGGATGACAGCCATTGGTCGAAGATTTTACATCCAGTACATAAGGGGCATGTATTTTCTAATAGTTAGCACATCATGTGACATGACCCAGCAAATGGATCCATTATCTGTAGTAGACGCATCCTACCATTGTCTCAATAAATCATGAGAACCATTAGAAATGCATTAAGACCAGTACCAGACCAAAATTTAGTCTGATGCGCTTCCGTTCTTACAGTACAAAACGGACAAGTTTGTCGAAAAACATGTAGAGCCAGATTTGGCCGGTTTGGGACCGACGCCTACAATACGTTGGATAGTGAAAATTACCATCATTATATGTTTAAGCTTCGCAAAAAAAAAAAGGCTCAGTAATTGTGAAGACCGTAACCCATTTTCGCAATGTTCAAAGTAATCTTTGTACATATTATATATACTACTTTCTATTATAAAAGACTACTAAGAACAATTATATTTTTGAGCATTGTATAGCGGCTATTGAAATTTGCAAATATCAACAATAACTACACAACAGTTCTTTGCCTCCCTGAAGTAAATATTAAAACTATATCACTGTGGTTTTTTAAAAATCTCACACAGATCTATATTTTAAAAGCGTGTGATAGGTATTTGAAAAGAGAGACTGCAAAATGTGGGCAGCTATAGGGTAGCAAAGAAGCAAGGTTTGCTAAATAGCTAGTTTAACAACAGGGAAAAGGACGAAGGGGAACGCCAGACTTATATTATTTAATCCCTTGATTACTCTTTTGACGCAGGCTGTACGTTTTGAACTCTGTAGGACCCAGTCCGCTGTTGATGAACGCCGTATGTCATGCTAAATTACTGTTTTTATTTCACCTATATCCCAACACAATCGCACTTTTGAATAATGAGATTTAGTTCCCCCGAACTAGTTGTTTCTATTTTTAGAGAATGACGACATACAGGAGGAAATGCTTGTAGCAGCGAAGGGTTTAAAATTAATGACTGTAGACTACGGTATTGGAATCAAGATCTAAAACTCGTGTGTTCAATTCCTGTCATCCATTCATGATTTCGTAGAAAGCATATTATTCACATTTTCCTCAGTCCACCCGCATGTTGAATAGATATCTGGCTATAGGCAGCGAAAGATATGGCCAGATACTACTGATCAGCGTCTGTAATGGCAGCAGCATTGTTCGCTTCCTAGGAGTTAAGAAAGTCCTTGTTCATGGCGTTATTAACAATTTTCCTCAAATTATGTATAAAACGGTAACTCTTGAACCAGACTTGAAGCAAAAGGTCTACTAGCTATTTTCTGCCATTTGATTTTGTAAACTGAGAACTAATTATGAACATGCTGTTAACTGCAGAGGCCTGTGCTTGTAAAATAGAAAACTCTCTTACTCGGAGAGCGAGGCAACAGAAGATCTTCAGAGAAAGATACCCCCACCGAAAAAAGGTTTCGAACCTTTGACTGGCCGTTTTCGCCATTTGATTTTGTAAATTGAGAACCAATTTATGAACATATTGTTAACTGCAAGGGCCTCTGCTTACACATGAACATTCTCCAGGAAATCATAAGCAGTTTTCTAGCACTTTCAAAGCTATGCTAATTAAAATTATTATAACGTTTGGAGAGCCTTGAAGTTAACAAAGATAAAGAAAAAAATACCCCATACGCAAATTACCGTCGCAAGTCGGTGGTTGCTTTTGTTGCTCATTACGCATACTAACTTCAAAGGACTGATTTGCATTCCTCTGACAGATGTTGGTGCTAAATTTCGCATGACAGGGAATGGTAACTCTGAGAATCTTAGGCTTGAAGTCTGTTGCATCAAATTATGTAATAGATATGCTATTAATATGTAAAGTTACTGTGGGTATAGACTGAAAAACGTCAAATGTCTGGAGCACATCTGGAGCGCCACCTAGCGAAAATAAAGGAGGCAATTTCAAGAAAATGACTCATTAAAGTGTGAGAATTCGCCCCAGTTTGCATTAGTGTGGATATCAGACCTGGTCAAAAAAAAAAAAGTAACCTTTTAAAAAATAGTCACACTGCTTCTTTCCCAACACCATGGATATTTCTGACAGACACCACGAAGTAGTCAGCATTTAATCATATATACACCAATGGCCGTTAATGTTAGTTAATGAATTGTGTCAACCACAGTGAACACTACTAATGTTTTGAGAGTTTCCCAATGGTACATCAGTGCGTTAACTAACATAAAGATTATGCCTACAGCCACAGCAGCGACGATAGTAGAGCAAATATTTTATGCCTCTTCGGGTCACACACAACATAATGCGATGTCTATACCAGTTAATGCACATTTCAACAGGATAAGAGTTTCACAGGCGTATCACACAACTCTTCGTGCCCTCGTCTCTCGGCAAGAAGAAACCATTGGCTCGCGGCGCCAGACGATGAGTGACTACCGGTACTTCCCTAGGTAAGAAGAAGGAATCACTCAGATAGTCAAAGAATCAAGCAGACGAGTACCCGGTACCCGGGAATATGGTTATCACGAATACTGTTACCCGTGATTACGTCTCGTATCGGCCGTGATACAGACCAACTGGATAAGATACCATTATACAAACTTCATTACTGATAGATAAGAAACCGACTAAACAGGAAAACGCAGAATGCATGAGAAGAGAAAGTGAAGCAAAATTAAACAAATGCGTAAAAAAAATAAAAAATACAACAGATGGTATAAGATAAAAAGAAAAAAAAAAGAGAAGAGATTGAAAACACAACCGCCTGACCAAGGATCGAATGTGAAACCTCTCGCTTGTCGCCCAGGCTAAGCTATCAGTCAGAATACACAACATGGTCAGAGATTCGGGTCACTCAACTAGGACAATCGAATTGTCGATCTCTGAGACACAACACAAATTAGTATATACTAAGAAATTGAGTGATTTCCTTTTTGTCACCCTGTTTGAGGTTACTGGAACCAATTGTTTTTCCTTCTTTTGGCGCTAATAACATTTTATAATATTCTACAAATACCACTGTGATTTCAGGGAATTTCTCTCATGGAGATTAAAGAACTTCTTTTGTCCGATCTTTTAAGAGGAAAAAAAAAGGGGNGGGGGGGGGGGAAGGGGAGGAGTCAACGCCCAAAAGTTTTCACACATCTCTTTCAAAAAAGGTCACTCCGAATTCTGATTTGGTCCCCAACTTTTCATAGGCTGGTTTTGACCGCGTGCTAATACATTTTTTTTTTAAATTTAGAAGGCTCAAATTGTACCAGGAACTTTAAAATTGAACGTTTAATGTAGATCACAGGTCATTTTACATATTTCTACACCCTAACACTGGCTGGCGGGGCCCTCCAAAAGGGGGATTTTATATTTAATGGATCAATTGGGTTGTACACAATGAGTGATGCGCCCTTCTATTAGGTGCCAAGAACCTTAACTTAAGTAAGCCTTTGTACACAATTAGGGAAAGAATAAAAACCTCATAATTAAATTTTGAGAGCTTGCGCATTAACGATGGGATCTCTTACCATCGTAAGAATTACATTAACTCTGCGTGTTGAAAGCCACTAGGGATGCATTCAGCACCGATGCACCAATGTAATAATGCAATTCTTACGATGGTAAGAGATCTCTCATCGTTATACACAAGCTCTCTCTTATTCTATCCAGACTAACATTTTGTTACACGGTTGAAAACAAAAAGTCAGAGGAACAGAATACGCCCCTTTGCGATGATACTACCGTCCGTTTTATCGGGAAACTTTTGTGCTTGCCTGATTTAGCTTTTAATTTATTTTTAATCTTTAAAGTGAGTCTAACGTTATCGATCTCTTGTTGACAAGGGGTGGGGGTGGGGTTAGGAGTGGGAGGAAGAGAGCTTGTTGTGTGTTTGAGTTAATGCCTAGTGCTTTTACTACTAATCTTTTGTTCGGCGTATCGAAAGACCCTAACCATAAGCAACTTTTTTAGAAGTAGACGCGTTGGTGTGTATGGATATCTACTTAATTCTGAACTGACTACGAGGCGATGGATGCCGACGCAGGAGTCGCGGGTTCGATTCCAGCTACATTGTTTACCTTTCCTTCGTACATTTTCTCTCTGCATTTGTCTTCTTGAGCACTTCCTACTCTGTTCGCTCATTCCCCACTGCTTTTACTAAATGCTGCGTTTCCATTTTTTACTACGCTCATTTGTCGAAGGGTTCCGAAGAATTAGCCGATACGGTAAAATGTCAAGGTCGGTCGTAAGATTTTCCATGTGCAAGCTGGGCTGTCTCGACAAACTGATTTTCTACTACTGGTTCGAGGTTGGAGTTACTTCATTTTAATCTCCGACTGGGACCACCTCATCCTAGTTAACGTTAAATAAAGCAAACGCTAAGACTACTACTGAACGTTTTCTTCTGACCGTGAGATCATACTGTTCGCCCCTTAAGATTGCAGGAGCCAAAATTGTGAAAGCCTCTTCGAGCCATTTAAAACGAATTTCTCCTCAAACCACAAGGAACATTCCGAGAAGGCCAAGATTAGTCTGCAGGTCTGGTGCCACCACTGTGCTCAAATTATATATTGTGGGGGTCCTTCGTTTAGATTTTTCACAATCTTAAATTAGATGAAAAGGGGTTAACAATTTGGACTTTTTTTTGCAGATCACAGGCCCGCACAAATGAACTCTGCTGAAGCCATTGGGAAACACTGCCTGCACCAATTAGTTTTTTAACAAATTCAAGACTGAATTTCACCACTTTTGCGGTGTGGTTTTTATATTGTACGATTATTCCTACACCAAAGAACAGATTTTTTACTCTGCTACTATCGACTCTGACAGTCCAGTTTTGTTTCACCAGTCAGGCTCATGCAACCCTGAATTTTCAAATTCTCCCTAAATATCAGAAGGGGAAAATGAATGAGTGAGTGAATGTAAGAGAGATTATGAGAGTGTGAGAGACAGAATAAGAGAATGTGGAAAAATCGAGAGAGAATGAGAGGGAGAGTCTTGCTGTGTGCGTGTGTGTGTGTGTGTGTGTGTGTGTGTGTGTGTGTGTGTGTGTGTGTGTGTGTGCGCGCGCGCGAGAAAGAGAGAGAAAAAGAGGGAGAGAGAGATAGAGAAAGAGAGACAGAAAGAGAGAAAAAGAGAGGGAAAGAGAAAGAGAAAGAGAGAGAGAGAGAGAGAAAGTAAGAGGGAGAGAGAAATAGAGAGAAAGAGAGAAAGAGAAAGAGAGAGAGAGAAAAAGAGAGAGAGAAAGAGAGACAGAGAGAGAGAGACACATAGAGACAGAGAGAGAGAAAGAGAGAGAGAGAGGAGGGAGGGGAAGATGCCAGTTAGTAATCAATGTAAGTGTCAGTTTTGCATATATCTTTCGGCCTAAATAAACAAATTGAAACTGACTTCAAAATACATTGAATGTGCGCCCATCTCCCCATCTTTCCAAAGTTTGCATTTCTGGAGGATAATCTAAAGACGTCAAATTAGACATCTAATTAGGATTGTGAATGAAACATTAAGGGAAAGACAGGGCAGAATAATTAGTCTATTACATGTAATTACTTTGTCTAGCTATAGTCTCTGTGTTTGCACCAATAAAATGGGTGAGAATGTGGTTTTATTGACCAAATCGATTGCATTATTTGGTGATGACAATTCAAATATTGTAACTAACTGAGACCCACTCATATTTGCGTGAATAGTGTGTGAGGATGGGTACAGTGTGAAGCAGTGATGTACTGTACATGAAAATGGACGGCAACATGGAACCTTTGTCTGATGCACAGCGTTCACTTTCACTTTACAATGAAGACAAAGGTGCTTCTCCGATAAGTGGTTTTTCTCTGTTTATAATCCAGTCAAACCTGGGCTGGCCTGGCAAACGATACTACCCGAGATAAGAAGATAACTTCGAAAAATATTAACCAGATACATATTCTGTCCATCTTAATTGGAGAATTCTAGGCAGAATGTACATTATTCATCCTAAATATTTGGTCATCCTACTGTTTTACTTCTGAACCGATAATTAATTTTGGTTATCATTCGCGATTTTTCTTAGAACCACTCGCCCGGTTGTTTATCAAAGACCACGAAATACTCGAAGTCAGGCCATAAGCCAACTTTTTCATGACGTATTCGAGCCCCAGAACAACCTCTGATGTAGAAAATAAAAAGATCTATGCCTGAGCAATACAGAAAAAACGAGACTGTGCATTGGTTGCCAGGTTCTACTGAACAATGTCCCAACGAATCCTCTGTCGCTAAGATGGCAGTCATCGTAAACAGAGACATTTATACCAAAGTTTGAGCGAACGAAGACATCATTTCACCTATACATGTGCAATGCCGTAATGTTATCAAGTATTTCCTAATTTTTAAACAGAGTTTTAGTTCTCTACAAAAAAAAACAGGTCTTTTTTGACAGAATCAGCTGAGTGTTCTATGCTTTCGAAGTTAGTAAGAAGCAATGCTTCAGTTTATCATGCTAGAGAGCATATATATTTGAGCAAACAAAGACATCATTTCAAACATCAAAGAAAGATACATGTGCAAACCCAAATGTTATCAAGTATTATCTAATTTTTAAACATAGTTTTATTTCTGTACAAAAAAAGCGGGTCTTTTTGACAGAATTAGCTAAGTGTTTTATGCTTTCGAAATTAGAAACAAGCAATGCTTCAGTTAATCATGTTAGAGAGCAGATCATCTCTCGGTCTACGACCCTCATGTTCATTATGTTCGAGGGGCCCATATTTTTATCTCGTTTGGGAAGTCATAGAACTGCAAGATCGAACACTAACTTCCCAGTGGAAATGCAGTGACTGATTGATAGGTTTCCCTGGGACCTGATGAAGTGCAGACATTTCTAATTATCTCCCGAAGCTTTTACCATCTGAAATTTGGGAGTTACCATTAATGACAACAGTCTGCTTGGTGTTAGTGGCTAACCATGATATTCATTGCACCGAACATTTATACGTTTTCTGAAACAAAATCATCTCATATCAAACATCTCATTCATAATGGACCAAAGTATAAAAACACAAAGTGTTCTACATAATATAGACACACAGCATTAAAAAAATGAATTACGTAACAAAGTCATTGCCAGTCGTCACGATACAGCGCCCTGATCCCACAAGCTCTGAAGCCAGGTTCTCATATTCACATGAGTAAAGAAAAGATCAGGAGTTAAACCATTTATTTTCTAAGGACTCAACAACGTAAAGTGTCGGACCAGAAACCCGAACCCACAAATTCCATACTTTACAATCATCAGGTTGTGAGAATGATTCACAAGCCATACGGTCACACTTCCCCCAGCATATATAGCAATATCCTACCTTTCAGCTAACGAAGCAGATTATTTTTCTCTTTACTTTCAGGGGTAGGAGATACTGTACTATTCTACTACATGGATTTACTATAAACCTGCATCGCCTTCGCACAAAACAAAGACCACAACAGTTAATTACAGGTGCTGGTCACCAGCATTCTGACAATATCTTTCACTGCCTATAGCAAAGCATCCATTTTCCAGACGGGTGTAGACTAAGGTCCAGTGACAGCCAGACTATCAGAGAACAACTCACAAGACTACGGTCACACTGCCCTCGGCATATCCCACAGTATCCTACTTCTGTATTCCAATACATGGATTTTACTACAAAGCTTGCAACCCCTTGATCTTTCCTCAGAAAAACGACCACAGCTAGAAAAAAAAAGTAACAACATAAAACCCCCCCAAACCAGCGTTATGGAGACAGACAGCTTACAAATATCAGACGCAGTATATTGCATTTCCATGATCCCCTTCATGAATATACAACTTCCTCAATCTTTTGTGGAGTGCAGACCTAAAGTACACATTTGTTGCTAGCCCACGGCCGTTAGCAATGGGCTCTTTCGTACCCAGCTAACGAAGCAGATTAGTTTTCTCTTTACTTTCAGGGGTAGGAGACCCTGTAGTATTCTAATTGGCGGTCTGAGAACTTGGTGTGCTTCCAGCAAGGAAGGGTGGACGATAATGTACATTCTAATATTAATGTCAATAGTGAAAGTAATACGCAATACTTGTATCGATACTCTGGCGTCAGTTTTTATCCTATTCTGAATGTCTTTTGTTTGATTCGGTTCTAGAGGTAACAATACTGTTTGAACTCAAATTACGTGATGTTTCTTGCCCTCATTGGAGCTCCAGTCTTTGCGGGGAATAAATGACTAAGAGAAAGGTGGCTCTCAGAATGGGGACAAACAGTACGATCCATTAGCGATAATGAGGCAGCGTTTGCAATTGTCTAGACAATAAAAAAGAAATTTATTCTTCCTGTTTTGTCATGGCAACAGTGTTTACAGTGAAATCTGCCCTCCGTTCTTTCTACTTTGTTTTTTTTTTTATCTTTGTCCTATACAAACCATGGCGTTTTAATGGTGAGCCCTTGCTGCAATACGACCCTCTGTGTTGTTAGAGTGCCTTTATTTTCAAGATCTCATTTCCAGTAGCTGAGGTTCTGTAGGCATTCAGATAGGTATTTCCTGGTGATGCAATGAAATTGCACGTTACGAGTTTGAATCAGGTACTATACATACTACCATACCATACCATACCATACCATACCATACCATACCATACCATACCATACCATACCATACCATACCATACCATACCGTACCGTATCGTACCCTGCCCTGCCCTGCCCTGCCCTACCCTATCCTACCCTACCCTAGTCTAGTCTGCTCTGCTCTGCTCTGCCTGCTCTGCTCTGCTCTGCTCTCCTCTCCTCTCCTCTACTCTACTCTACTCTACTCTACTCTACTCTACTCTACTCTACTATACTATACTATACTATACTATACTATACTATACTATACTATACTATACTATACTATACTATACTATACCACTTAATAATTTAATATCGCATGACAAGCTCGGCCATGACAGTCCATAAGAACTAGGCTAAACACAGATGAAGAGCCTTTTTATTATTATCCCGATGATCTTAGCAAAATATTTTTGTATTTAAAAGGCAACGAATGAGCTGGAGCTATGCTCTCTATCTGGAGAATCTGAATCTAGCCACTAGCAAAAAATAATCAGTTGCGAGGCTAAATATGCATGAAAATTATGCCAGTGAGTTAGCTCGGCTGAGAATAGTGGAGAAATCATTGATCTACTTACCTAACACAGAAAAATATGAGTCAAGCCTTGTTCAGTTCGCCAGGATTATTATTTAGACTTTGTCGTAAGTACTCGACTTCTTCGATACCTGCTAGAGCATCTGGAACTCAGAACTTTGGGATGGATACCTCACTACCATCGGGTCCTTGGCAGTCATCGTTTATGGACCATAATACTATTCTCTCAGTCTGTTGTCCTTCTAATACAGTCCCCGGTACAACAGAGTCGAATGTTTGTAAGGAGATCACTCTGCAGGTACTGGTAATATTACTAATATCGATCGTCTTATACAGGTGGTCGTCATTTACAGAAACGCATCCTTGTCATAATGACCTTCCGGTCCATGCCAATGTTGCGTGGAGATTGTTTATGTCATGCACTTATTCAGTCTAGGCTACTCATCATACTTAATTATATTTGACTGTCAGACCACATCGATACATATCAGCAGGGTGCTAATCCAAGAAAACACGCGCGAATGCTTTGACGCGACAGAGCGTTTTGACCGGCTAGGTACGATCCACTAGCGATGGACGAAGTAAAGACTAAGACAGAGAATGAAACAACCGCTTCAAACCAACTGAAAATAATAATAATAATACTAAAAAATTCGTGTCATCAGAGGACAAAAATCCCATGAGAGAAACTTGTTCAGTACAAAAGAAAAACACATGCCACATTTTGAGTCGATCTGGTTTGTTGTACATTCCTAAGTACTGCCAACTGCTGTTACTCAAGTTCTATTTTCTGTTGGTCATTCCCGCTGACCAAAAAATGGAGACCAACATCTGAGCAACAAAGAATAAATGAGGTATTTTCAGACGGGTCAGTTACACCACGTGATCTAGGGATTGCTAGGATATTTTGATAAATGACAAGTAATCATACATGAGCAGAGCAGGTAAACAAACCAATGTGTGAGCAAGATTTCCTAGGTCACGTGATGGAGCTGAAAATACCTAATTAGTTTTAACAGCCCCTGACAAGTAAATCTTTTTGCTGTGAATACTCACTGGACCC
>JAWQUT010000376.1:341073-346010 GCA_033807755.1 Ellobium chinense | reverse complement strand
GGGTGGGTGGAATGGGTGGGTGGATGGATGGATTAGAGAGGGAGAGAGAAAAAGACAGTGTGTGCGTCCATGTATACATGGAAATATCTACATGCATGAGTATTTTTCTTTATGTATTTCTGTAAACATATGCGTTATAATCACTGTAACAAAGATACATTTCCCTTGTGGATGAGTAAACGTTTCTTATCTTATCTCAAAAAATGTGAATAGCTGATAAGATATTTCAAAATGCAGCTTGATTCATATGCAGATCAATAAGAAAAAGAATCTTCATCAGTGTTTCTGTTTGATGGACTGATCTCAGCTTTAAAAAAGACCGATGCACTCATTGCTCGACGGAGCCTCGAGGTTTCTTTACTTAGAGTCGATTGTTCATGAAGAAAACACTGTTACTGAAGAGTGCCAATCATATATTGGATGTAAGCTATCTTTAAAGACAAGCCGCTACTGGCAAAAAAGATATGCTTAAAAATCATTCTCAATTGCTATCAGTTTTGCCACTTGATGATATAATGCAATAATAGCTTTCAAATAGACAACGTATCTTTTGCTTAAGTGGGGTCTGCTTAGACGCAACATCCACTTAGTCACATCATTCTTAAAACTCAACTTAATATTTATTATAAAGTCATTCTGGCCTTTTCCAAACATATTGTTTAATGTATGATAACAATACATGACATATTGTTTCAAATAACATTTCAGTACAAGAGTCAATGGTAAATCGAAACTTCCATTAATCACAACATTTCACATGCTCACCATGTGTTGCGAATATGCGGAGTTGCTACTGCATTGTCTTGTGATATATGCCTCTATTTTAATTTGAACATGTTCTAAATCTGTTCGTCATAATTACTGTTAGAACATTCATGCATAGATACAAAAAGATAATAGTAAAAATAATAATAATAATAATAATAATAATGATAATAATAATGATAATAATAATAATATTAATAATATAATAATAGTAGTAGAAGTAGTAGTAGTAGGAGTAGTAGTAGTAGTAGTAGTATAATGATAATAATAATAATAATAATGATGATAATAATAATAACAATAATAGTAGTAGTAGTATCATAATAATGATGATGATAATAATAATAACAACAACAATAATAATAATAATAACAATAATAATGCAATTTATGAGCCCAGTGCCTACTCAAGGATTTCACATCATGATTCCTCCTGCATGCCTCATCACTCACTCGACTCCCTAGCGAGCATACACTTACCCTGCCATTTACTGGAGCTGATCATCAGCATTCTGTATAGCAATATAGAAAGAATTGAAGTGACATTCACACAAGTTCAATCAAATACAAGATACAGTATAAACAGGATAGAATCTACTAATGTTAAACTGATGTAAAATTTTGCGAATGAAGACATTTTGCTTGGCCACAGATAACTGCCAGCTAAACTCCAACTGGCTTTTAATGGCTTTTAAAATAATGTATCTGAATGACAAAAATGATCAGCACCATCTTGAACACGCTATTCATGATCTGACAATTCTGAAAGGAAAATGTTAAGATGCTTTCTCTTGTAATACAACAACAACAAGACAATTTTCTTCTCAGGGGTAAACTGTAGTTGAGTATTGATCAACTAGTTCTTCAAAATATTAAAATGTAAATGTAATTGACGTGTCAACAGAACGTAGGTCTTGGCCTAATTCAAGTGGCATGCGCAAACTAATAATAATAATAATAACAACAACAACAACAACAATAATAATAATAATAATAATGATAATAATAATAATAACACTACTACTACTGCTACTACTATTATTAACAATATTATTATTAACATTAATAATAATAATAATAATAATAATAATAATAATAATAATAATAATGATGATGATGATGATAATAATAATAATAATAATAATGTTGTCTATAAGTCTTGTATCCAGGCTGATCCCTGCTCACGCGACTTCACACTATTATTACACGAGCAGGCCAGGTCACTCTGAAACCTTCTCAGCTGCCTGGGGAATATACTGTGCCGCTGCCATTTGCACGCGCTGACCGCTAACAGTCTGAAAATATCTTTCATTGCCTATAGCCAGATACCAGTTTTACAGACCGCTAGACTGAGAAAAATTTGAATGAAATGCTTTTCCAGAGCACCTGCTACCTGACCGTAGTCGGGATTCGAACCTAAGATCTTTAGATCTTCAGTCCAACACTGCAACCGTTCGGCCACGCTGCCCACAACTAATGGCAAAAGTATTTAAAATTTACTACCAGATGTTGCTACATTAATTGATTTTTGTTTTTAGTACACTTTTGTAAAACAGTTCTTCAGACCAGCATATATTTCTGAAAGCATTATATAGTTGTCACGATGTATTCTTCAAATCTCTTTGAAGTAGAAATTGCCCATATAAAACAGTTTTGATGAAGCGTATTGTCATGGTCATTTAATATGCAAGGTAATTTGCCGTTTTCCATCGTTAGACGTTTCGCTCCACAAACTTCAAGGATATTATATCCAATTCTTTCACCTGTACCCACAATGCTTCTACTGTTCATATACTGTAGAGAGACATTGTCATTTTTATTTTTCAGTTTGGCCCAGTGAGCATATTAATTTTTTTTGTACTGCCCAAAATGGACATAAGAATGAAAAGATGATTGAAAATTAATAATGTTGATTTCACAGACTTGTTATTTGCGAAATCGGAATTTTGACTTTGTATTAACATTTATGATGTAAAGTTTACTGGATAATTGCAATGTCTTTCAATCGCACGTTTACCCGAAGTCCCGAAGAGCTGCGATTAAATATTACTGACTAAATATATTTCATGCCCATAGATTAACAAAGCATTATTTGCCTGTAAAAGTGTCCCGGATAAATTGAATGAAAAAAATAATTGTTCCTCTACACAAGAGAGACGTGTTTTTAAATTACAGAGCAAACTAAAATTTTTAACTGCATTAGTACATAAAAAAAATATCTTAGCCAAGGCGTGAAGACTATACATATTAAAGTAAAAGAAATGTAAAAAAAACCAAACAGATTCTGATTTGTTTTCCGTCTTCAATTTGAGATGCAAAATACAAACATCTTGAGGAATCACTTTGCTTGCGCTAAGGACAAACTCAAAAAACCCACAAACAACAAGATTCAAAGAAACGAAACAAAAGCACGGTCATGCATCAAAACGATCTACACATCAGTGTCAGTTTTGTCAATATGAGACCAGAACAATGTATCAACCCAAGGAGTTTTTGTTCGGCTTACTCAATGACAAGTAGGCAAGATAAAGGCAGCAGGTCGTAGGGTCGGAGCCAAACTGTAGTATCTGCTTTCGCTTGAAGAGAATCATTGTTACAAGTTAACCTTTAAGTTTCTATTATTGACAATTTTTATTTTTTGCTTTTAGAAACAGAATAATGAATGTAAGCTGTATCAATAGGAAGTGAGCAGAGGCGGAACTCAAGGAGGGCATGGTAAACTATATTACTCATTGGAATAACCTCCCTCGATAATATTAGTCATCTTCTATCATGAAAGCAGCAGTCTGGGAAATAATGAGGGATCCATCCTTCCATCCTTCTTGAGCAATACTAATAATGATTACAGCAATCATACCGTTTAAAACTCTCGTATTCAGACTAATGCATGCTAACGAGATTTCATATTATTATTACCCTAGCAGGCTTAATCTTTTTCGGACTTTCTCAACTTCTTGGGAGCTTACAGTACCTCTGTTATTTACAGGCGTTGGTCATTAGCTTTTTAGTAACATTATCCACTGTCTACAGGCAAATACCCATTTTACAGACGGATGGACTGAGGAAAATGTGAATGAAATGCTTTCTAGAGGCATTTACAATATACCAGTGATCGAGAATCGAAGCCAGGACCTTTATATCTTTTCATCCATCCATCCATCCATCCATCCATCCATCCATCCATCCATCCATCTATATCATCCATCCATTCGTTCCTCCGTCCTTCCGTCTGTCTTTCCGTCCATCCATCAATCCATCCATCCATCCATCCATCCATCCATCCATCCATCCATCGAATACATCTCTCTAATTACAAAACATTTTCAGTAGAGGAACAGTCTTTCTTATATCTGCTAGCCAGGTAATCCTCATCACAGCTAGAAATACGCCCCTGATAGTCAATAAGGTTTCGCCTACAGCCTTGAAGTGTTTTCAGTTGTAGCTGGCATGCTCACCATAAAACATGTTGAGGACAAACTTAGAATGAGCCACAAAAGACATTGAACCCTTTTAGAAAAACAATGTGGTCTGGTCTTTATAATAGCAACACACCATCACCACCACCACCACCGCCACTACCATCACTAACGACAACAGTGAATCAAAAACATAGACCCGCATACTTGGCTTCCAGAGTGTACATGTAAAGACAGCTGAAACGTAAGGTTTGATAATAATAATAATAATAATAATAAATAACATTAAAACAATAATGATAAAAATAATAATAATAAGCATAGTAATGCTAATGTGATTTACAAGTCACTTGTTTACGTAAACACCTGCTCACGCGACTTCACACTATTATTATCCCATCAGGCCTGATCACTCTAGAACTTTCTCAACTCCCTGAAGAACATTCAGTGGGCCTGTCAGAGCTATTTCCAGAGCTTAGATCCAGATCTGTTCCATTTTAGGCTCGGATAACTTTATACTCAAAATTCCATCTACAAGAATCTTTATTGTTCAAGTTATAATAACATATGAGCCGCCATAATATTTAGAAAATACAATTCACACTTAACATAAGACTATCATTTCCGACTCTTGCGGATGTGAAAATAACACACAAAATAATACAGAGAGTCTAATATATGTTAGTATCGTTTATATCAAAGTCTGAATATTCTGAGAGTGATTTTGAAAATAAAACCGAATTCGCATAGAGGCAAT
>JAWQUT010000376.1:326073-336073 GCA_033807755.1 Ellobium chinense | reverse complement strand
CAAATATGTTTGAATGCATACTTAAACATATCGTCAGAGTCATTTCAATAGAAGTGCCATATTCATTAAATATACACAGAGACATAGGGTCTAAGGTTCTTTTGACCTTCTCCAATTGTCTGCCTCTCTCTCAAGCAATCTTTGGTCCATAAATTTCTGTTCTGTTTTTCCAGGTTTAATTTGCCTGATGAACTGATAACCAGGGTTGGGCAATTCACCAAATAAATAATCCAGATCAAGTTCAGTTCTCCAAAATGGAAAAAAAAACAACATGAGAATAAGTTTACTCCAGATCTACGAAAAGTAAGTAATTTTCAGATCAGATCAGTTTCCTTTGGGTTTAGAAATCGGCATTCTGTTTATGTTTTTTGAAGTAGACTGGAAATTAACTGAACTTTAGGTAGAAAATTAAAGTTCAAATCAAGCCACCAAAATAGCTACAATTAGGATCCAGACCAGTTCGTCCAAACAAAAGAACTATCAAGCTCAGAACAAGTTCTTATGCGTTCTTATGATCTCAGTTATATCCAATGCAGTTACTAACACAAAACAGCCTATTAATTTGTTCTGCAATAAGTGTTGTGTGAATCTGTCTATCAGCCCACTGTCCGTCTCACCATTGGTTCATATACACGCCCTTAAAAAGTATGCAGTTTTTTCATGATGACAACTCACGAGCAAAAGACACGAGGTCAATATCCCATTCCTGTACACACAGCCATCGCACAACTGACCCGTTGCATATTGTGTTTTGCTCATGTATCACATTTAAATTAGTGGTTTAGGCTTATTCCTACTAAACTTGTTAAACTTGTCAAACTTGTAACTATCGCCGTCATGTTATTGTGGGATTGTTTATTTGTCCAAATACTTCTAATGGATATAAAACGTAATGAGGACAATATTATTCTTAGTAACAAGTTCTAAATTTAGACTACGCACGTTCCACAGTCAGCATACAACAAAACTGAATAGTTAGGATAAAAAATTTGGTTCCTGTAGATTGTTCCATTCATAGCTGAATGAGAGTCACGGCTGCTCGCCCTGCTGAAGGGAATCTATCGATATTTACCGAGGGCTTGACCTTTTATATTTTCGAGCAAATGCGCTAAAATGCGAATGGTCTCGCCCTATAGGGGAAATGTGTGGACGATGTAAAATTCTCCATTGCTCACGCTAGCGAGGCAGTAACGTTATCTTTCTAGAGAGTTGCTCTGAAAACTATGCATTACAAATCATATATTAACAGAAAACAATATGATATAAAATTTCAAGTGTGCATTTACAAAAAAGAAAAGTAGTGATTAATGACTTTGCTCTCTTGATGGACGAAATGAAATGTTCCAAAGTACAAAATCCGTAAGGTTAGCTGCTGAATGTGTGCACTATTTTTGTTTTACTCTTGCTGTATGTGCGTTTTAAAAAAAATCTTTGCATGAACAGATGAAATATGTCCCACATGAAGTAAGGATAAAATTGATAATTGAAAATGTGAATAGATAAGTTAGGTCTATATCCACTATTAAGATTCTAATAGTTTTAAATATTATCGGAATGTATGATTATGATGCTTTAATTGAGTTATGACTGGATGCAAGTAACATTTGGAAGTTTAATGATGTGGAGGAAGCGGTTAGGCTCAATCGGTTGGCTTCAGGGTTTAGGTGATTTGATTTCATCTGAGAATTCAAAATACCCTTAGAAATGCTTGAAATGGTATAGATATAGCTAAAGCAAGCTTTAGAACGATCAATTGTGTTCATGAAGAAGCCAACACCTTCTTCCTTAGTCTGAGAATGCTATATCTTGGCTAAATTAGCTGTAAAGCACAGGTGACCATGTTTCAAAAGAGTAATAGGGAAACAAAACTTTTAAAGCTACATTATGGATGGATAGAGATAATGTCAGCTACTACTCTTTTTTAGTTGCAATTCAAGGTATGTCAACGTGTTATCGATTTTAATTTTTTAAACACAATAACTTAGCGATACAATATTAGGAGACAAGCCTCTCCGAGTGGAGAAATATGTTACCCCATAAGTGGAATAACATTTGTGAATAGCACCATCGATTCTGTGTTAAGAGTGTGCTTCCGGAAGTGAAAAAAAAATTGAAGTGCTTCTGCAAAGTTTACGACGATTCAAAATGGCAGCTGGATTACCTACTGTGATGCTGAAGTGCTCGGCTGTAATTTTTGTTTCATTCTTTATCGGATTATCGTCGTCGATCTTATTATCCACGTCGTCATCTGCTGTCACGGAGCAATGGTCTACATTGCCAGAATCACTGGCCACGTCATCTAAGGGATCTGTACGTCAGAATTCTGGATATTTCCTCTTTCCCGACGTCAAAGCCATGCCGCCATCGACGTCAACTTCGTTAACGTCAACGCCACTTTCATCGCCACAGCCACCATCGATTCCGTCTCGCCCCTCATCATCATTGTCATCACCATCGTTAATACCCTCGTCTGAAACGTCAAACCCTTCTCCATCATCGGCCCCGCTCTCTTCTGTATCATCATCATCATCTGAATTATCACCAACTACAAGAGCTAGGGTGACCAAACGGAATTCGAAGATACCCATCTATATCTTGGTCCTGCTTCCGAAGTCACCAAATTTTCTCTTCAGCGTACAACGGGTATCACCAGCCATTGCCATAGCCGCAGAAAACGTGACGGCATCGAAGATGTTGGCTAGGCACGAATTGGTGATGTCGTTTGCAGACTCGCAGTGCCACATCGCTGCTGCCATGAACGAGGCTATCAAGTTCTACATGGCAGGTGAGTACACATTAGATCTAGGGCGTATGCACAGTGCTATTTAACTTTGCGCGCTGGCGGTATTTACGGGAAATCCCGAAAACATCATTGGTGTTTCACGTATTTACCGCCAGCATGCAAAGTTAGATACAATTGTGCTTACAGCCCCATAGTCTATAGGTAGATCACTCATGGAAGTGAAAACGCCCATAAACCTTGAAGCTCCAGACAGACACTGCCTAGAAAGCATCGTCTTGGCTTCGGACTAAGCAAAAATGAACAGTAAAATATCACCTTGTTTGCGGTTTTCTTGGTGTAACACTTTGGCATATCGCGAAGCTGTGGTGCAGAGCAGGGAAAGCTGAGGGTTCGAACCTTTTAATCCTCAACAGATTATATTAACATCAACAGAAGGGTTCCTGGGAATCAGGACTTCGGTGTTGTCTGTGACCGTATGCATAAACCTTGGGTTAACTGCGCACTGCCGTGGCTATGGGTAACACTACTTATGTTTTGGGATTTCCCGTAGTAGCACGTAGTTTACGCAAGGATTGTGCGTGCAGCCATTGGCTCACAGTCAGTGTCAGGAAATGGCATAAAATATTTGGAAAATCGACGTAAAATATTTGCACTCCTGTGCATCCAGCTGTTCTATTCCTATCTGTTTTTCTCGGGATATTAATAACACAGTAGATTCTCGCTTACTCGAATTCCAGGAAACATTCTTCTTTACTGAGGACGAGTATGACGAAGTGTTAACCGCTTTTTCCCGAAAGTTGCGAAAGAGAACTAAACACTGCGTTTTATGCGAAGGGTTTTTCCCTCTCATTCCCTTCTGTTGTTTTGCTCTTTGCTGTGAAGTTCCTAGCTGATTCAGTACGGTAAATGGCAATCAATGATGGACTTACATTACGATCCCACAGGATATAAACTGCAAAAACATTGGTATATTTAGCTATAGTGCATCACTTTTGTCATTTTAAGTATGCGCCTTTTCTTTCTCTCTTTTTTTTTCTTCTTCCTTTTCTTTTTTTCTTTCTGTCTGTCTTTCTTTCCTTCTTTGTTTTTTTGTTCTTTCTTTCTTTCTTTCTTTCTTTCTTTCTTTCTTTCTTTCTTTCTTTCTTTCTTTAAAGGGATTTAAGTCCAACAAAACAGGCGTTAACATGCGTTCTCTGTTTGTTCAGCATGTTCCATTGCCCATTTTCGTGTTTGCATGGCAAGACAATAAATAGGCGAATGAGATTTAACACACTGCGCACCACAACCTTATCAATTACACCACCTCTGTCATGTGGTAAATTCGTGATATAGATTAGTCACATATTTGCGAGACTGGTATTTTAAGGTTTAGCAAATTGGACTCAATATTGCATTCATGGTAAACACAGTGTTTAAAAGAACGACCGTAGATGGAATAAGTAAGCAAGCACGCAAGCAAGCAGCCAGCCAGCCAGTCAGTCAGCCAACCAACCAGACAAACAAACAAATAAACAAACACATGAACAAACAAACAACCAGTCAACCAACCAACCAACCAATCAAACAAACAACAAACAATGAACTTGCGAAAGACCAACAAAACAACAAAACACGCGAATGACCAAACAAACAAACAAACACACAAACAAACAAACAATGAGACAAACCTAAGTCGAAAACTGTTGTTCGTTTAGCAAAACATCCGTCTACTCCCCCGCCCCCGCTTTCCTGTAAATGGAACAACACCTGTCTAAGGCGACCCTACTACAGATAACAAACGATCTAGATCTTACTGTAAGCCAGCTGACCTTTAACAGCTCGAAATGTGATTTAATGGAAGTTAACGCATGTACCCACCCACCAAAACCCACAGCAATACAATACCGCGAACATGTGCTCCGGTTTCATTTGCACGAATATCAAGTTAACGCTGACCGTGAGCATAAAACTGACCGGGTGGATAAGAAATCTGGTCAAATCTGCCCTCCAATAACATCTGACGTCTGTCTGTCTCGCCGTCTGTCTGTACTCCTCCCCCTTTCCTCCTCCTTGCTTGTCTGTCTCAAAATCTATACTCGGGTCTGTTGTGTAGAGGGCAGGAATGGTGCCCTTTAGGGATATGTCTCAGTACCGCTGGTATCGATAGAGAGTACTTTCGATATCGGCCCCAGAGCGAGTGCTCACTTCCGAATACTGAGTTAGTCGTTAGTTATGATGGATGGATGGATGGATGGATGGATGGATGGATGGATGCATGGACGGATAGATGGATGGATGGATGGACGGAAAGATGGATGGATGAATGGATGCATGGACGGAAAGATGGATGGATGGATGGATGGATGGATGGATGGATGGATGGACGGAAAGATGGATGGATGGATGCATGGACGGAAAGAAGGATGGATGGATGGATGGATGGATGGATGGATGGATGGATGGATGGATGGATGGAAGGATGGATGGATGGATGGAAAGATGGATGGATGGATGGATGGATGGATGGAAAGTGATGGATGGAGTGTGAGCATAAGAAGACGTCCATAACGATATCTGTAAGTTCCTGTAGGAGTGTATGAGCGTAGAAAAGAGATACTTTAGAGGATTGCAGGAGAGAAGAAGAGAGAATGATGACGCACGAAAGACACAGTGATTTGCATCTGAGACAATGAATAGTAAGAAAAGGAAGTGACTGGTGCATTTATAACTCATCAGTTCTGATGCATTTTCTTTCTTTCTTGCTTTCTTTCTTTTTTCTGTCACTCTTTATTTCTTTCTTGATATTTTCTCTCCTTTTTTTCTCTCTTTCTCTCCCGTTTTCTTTCTTTCTTTCTTTCTTTCTTTCTTTCTTTCTTTCTTTCTTTCATTATTTCTTCCTTTCTTGATATTTTTCTCTCCTTTTTTCTTTCCCTCTTTCTTTCCCGTTTTCTTTATTTCTCTCTTTCTTGCTGTCTAACATACCTGCTTTCAACCTATATTCTTTCATGTTTCTTTCTTTATCTTTCTTTCTCTCTCTCTCTCTCTCTCTCTCTCTCTCTCTGTATCTCCTCATTTCCTTCGTGCCATCATCATTTTCTTTAATTTCATGAAGTTTGTTTAGTGAATTTATGTTTTCGGCCTAAAGCCTAAAAAGACTTTGAATCTTGTTATTGTCAATTTTGTCATTTCTATTACAGTTTCATTTCATTTTTGTTATTAAAGTTGTTTTAGACGCAATTTCACTTTAATAAAGGTCCCAGAAAACTACTGACATGTCAAAGCAATGCGACACTTTACCCCTCCTCTTTCTCTCTTTCCCCTCCTCCCATCCAGATGAATGAACCCACATATCAAATATCCAGTGGAAATTTAATCATTAGACCTTTGACCTTTCTAGATAAGCCTGTTTCTTGAATATTGTGACGCCACAGCTGCCATCTTATGACAAAAAGGCACGTACGCACTGTAAATTATAGCGCATTATGGACCATTTTCTCATAAGACGGCAGACAGTACCACGATCTGTATGATATTGGAGTATCCAGTACTAACATAAACTGTAGATATTTGAAAATATCGAGCAAGGCCCAACTCCAGTTGGGACAGTCTGTGTCAGAGAAGTGGTTCTGCCTTCCAAACGCCTAGCAAAACTTTAATTAGAACTTTGACCTTTGTAGGTAAGCCTATTTCATGAATATTGTGACGTCACAGTATCACTGTCTGTATGATATTGAAGTGTTCAGTACTCACATAAGCCGTAGATATTTGAAAATATCGACCAAGGCCTAGCTCGATCTGGTCCAGTCTATGCCAGAGAAGCTCCAAGTGCAAGGAAGTGGGTTCTGGAAAATCGGCGTAAAATATTTGCACTCCTGTGCATCCAGCTGTTTTAATCATATCTGTTTTTCTCGAGATATTAATAAGACAGTAGATCCTTGCTTACTCGAATTCCAGGACACATTTTTTACTGAAGACGAGTATGACGAAGTGTTAACCGCTATTTCCCGGAAGTTGCGAAACGCCGGAGGCTCAATATACTCATAGTGCTTAGTAACTAGCAACACGCAGAGGCACAGCTGCCATAGACATGCCGAAGGGAAGGAATATTCTTTACACGGAGACATTAAAGGCATAAAGACGGGGAAGGGTTTTTTTTCAATGATGTCACTTTATAGGGATTAATGTTTCTGTACAGAAAGTATTCGACATCTTATCACAGTTTCTGTTTAGGTTTTCCATTGCCTCGATTTCCGGTACATTTCGCTCTCTAGGAAGGTTGTTTCTATGGAATCACCGTTTGTTTCTATAACCGATTTCTTTAGTAGGTGTTCAGCAGTTGGTTTTCGTATTTCGAAATCTTTAACCTCGTTTTAACGTCATGTTTTTCAAGCACGATGTTGCCAAGTTACGTTCGTGGATCTGTTTGAGTTAATTGAGAGCTTGCGCACTATCGATGGGATCTCTTATTATCATAAGAACGACTGTAGCGCATCTATGCCGAATGCATCCTTAGGAGCGTTCAGTATGCAGATGGAATGTAAGTCATACGATGGTAAAAGTTCCCATTCGCTCGAATTGTCTAGTGTGTTATGGCTCCCGACGTCTCGTAAGGTTATCTCTATGGAATCCTGGCATTTTTGACTCAACCAAACAGCTGAGGTTTTCTTTAGTATTTGTTTAGCAGCTATTTTCGTAATTTGAATTATGATAAGTCCTTGGCTAAGTCGTGATTTTTTTATAAATGCTAATGTTGTCAAGTTATTATGACTATACATCTGAGTTAGGATTTTACGGCTTCCGGCATCTCGACTTCCGGTACACTATGCTCTCTAGAAAGGTTGTCTCTATGAAATCATGTTCTTTTTCTATAACCAAACAGTCAAGGCTTTCCTTAGTAGTTGCTCAGCAAATAGTTTTCTTGATAGCTAATACCGTTAGTTCCAATGTTATAGACTTAATTTGTATTAGGTCCGCCCGCAGCTGACAACGCAGAGATCGGTAAGAGTTTGTGACGTAGGCTATGATTTCGCAGAGATCCGCTACGAAATGAACTCAAAGGTAGCTGAATTTAAGTCCACTGATATCCGAACCTTTACTCACTCATTTGATAATCATCCATCTACTCATTCATCCAGCTGATCATTGCTAAGCACAATGACTGGATAAAGACATTGGCATGACTGAATCTGAGCCAATCAAAAAAAAAGTAACTAGTTTTCGTATTTAGAATTCTTTTAACTCCTTCCCTGCCTCACATTATTTATCAAACATCGTCACAGTTCATCTATCTCATTTAGATGAGTTCTTCAGAAGATTGAAAAACACAGAATGTATAAGACACTGCCAAAAAAGAAATAAAAAGAGCCAATCTTAAGAGTTGAAGACAACAAGTTTTTAACTTACTTTGCTTTGCATGTGACATTTCATGGATGTTTGGCTTGTAGAAAACACAGAAGTGACCCAGTTTGCAAATTGCCGATCTCTGAGATAGGCAGTCAGTCTGACGAAATGATGATGCTACTAAAATCATCACTAGCTTAGCAGCCTATACATAGGTGTGTGTGTTAAAGTATTACAGCACTTCAATAACAATAAGGCTAAAGTAAGAATAGTTTATTACATCGGGAAGTACAACTAAGCGTTGCCTGGAAATGCCGGACCGGAACTCAATTTCTGGAACGTTCATGTAATCCAAGCACAGTTTGAACTAAAGGGTTACGACGTACTTTACGTTGTACGTAGCAAAAGGGTTAAAGATGAATTCATTCCTTCTACTGGCTGTTCAACCAGTCCCCAATAGTTTTCAGTGTGTTAGGTGTTTGTGTTTGTTGGTAATATCTATCTATCTATCTATCTATCTATCTATCTATCTATCTATCTATCTATCTATCGATCGATCGATCGATCGATCGATCGATCGATCGATCGATCGATCGATTGATCGGTCGGTCGGTCGGTCGGTCGGTCGGTCGGTCGGTCTGTCTGTCTGTCTGTCTGTCTGTCTGTCTGTCTGTCTGTCTGCCTGCCTGCCTGCCTGCCTGCCTGCCTGCCTGCCTGCCTGCCTGCCTGCCTGCCTGTCTACCTGCCTGTCCGACAGTCTAAAGCTGGACTTGATGATCTGCCTTTCTCTACTCCATACTGACCGTCCACCGTAGGGTGACCAAACTTTAATAGGTAAATGAGATACATTCCCGTCTAGGTCGTGGCAAGACACAATCGACAAAATAATTTATGTTGTCTGTGATTTTTCAGTATTTTAATTTCATTATTTCGGATGATTCTCATTCTCTGTCAGAGTCATGTTTTTAAGTCAAGGTGTGTTCTAATTGGCTAAGCAACTCTAGCGAAGTCTGTCAATTGTCTTGTGGTGGTTAAGGAGTACACAAAGCGTTAGACGAGTGTATGATACGATCTTGTGTCGTTTTCAGTGCTGTGTGCATGCGTGTTTCGTCGATATCCTCGCAAATTCTTGCGTTGGGTTTAGCTTGTTTTATATAAAAATATAAGTAAAGGACTTAAGCACTGAACATGGGGGTGTTCCGATTTTAACATGATTTTCGCGGTCGCAAGGCCCACAGTAATGACGATGATAGCAACGTCGACGACGAAATTGATGATGATACTACTACCACTACCACTACTACTACTACTACTGCTACTACTACTACTACTACTGCTACTTTTGATAATTTAAAAGAGAAATTTTTACTGTCCTCCTCCCCGTTCTTCTCTTGCCGTAATTTTGATCAACGTGAATTGGCCACGCACATGTACCGGATAAAGCCGTTGCTATTTTTAGCGTTTCGCCAGAGGCAACTTCGACTTCCAAGCGGGGAAAAGATGAATGCGCATGTGCTAAGTCGATTCCAAAACACTTCCTGTGTACGGAGGGGGAACCTATTAATTCTGACTCGCTCATGTTGTAATCGATTTCGTGTTTTGAAACTCTTTTGCTGGAGTAATAGCCATTTCCGGGGCTAAAGATCAGCGACCTATTTCCTTAGGCTTCGGCGTCTTTTATATTTCTTTTTCTTGACCGCATAGGCTCAGATGTTTTGCAATCAGATCGTGAGATCAAATCACTTTAGAACTACAGGTTAATAATTTCTTTCAATTTAAGCGATATTAGCCAAACTGAAACTATCATTTTCTGCTGGAATTTAGAAAAGGGGTTTTCTGAATAATGATAATGACAGGGCACGATTATGTAGAGCTGTGCGTGTGTGCGATGTGTGTGTGTGTGTGTGTGTGTGTGTGTGTGTGTGTGTGTGTGTGTGT
>JAWQUT010000376.1:242759-266685 GCA_033807755.1 Ellobium chinense | reverse complement strand
ACACCCACACACACACACACACACACACACACACACACACACACACACACACACACACACATACACACACACCCTCGCGCATATACACCCGTACGCACCAATCCTACGGAGCATGCGCAAATCCCTATAAATCCTATTGCTGTCATCACCTGCTTCTTTTATGCCTCCACTACATGTCACTGTAATTTGAAACCGTATCAAAATAATACACATTGATGCCAATCACAGCCTGCCCAGCTCAGCAAAAGAAAAGATTGCCTGTACAATACAGAGGGAAAGCAAAATCGATAAGCGGGTAGATTTGATTTTACGCTTATGGAATCGATATCGGAAAAATGTGAGTGTATTCGATTACGACTCTTTGAGGAAGAAGTAACGGTTTCTTTTTGTAAAATGTAAATGATGAGATGAAAAGACGTTATTTAAGATAAGATAAGAAAAGATGAGATATTAAGATAAGATAAGATAAGATAAGATAAGATTCAGATAAAGTCAACCTCTATTTACCCTTAAGGGAATATATTTTATAATGCTATATATTGTTATACATTTCATTCATGATAAAACATACATATACAATATCATACATAATGTCACTTAATTATCACAAACCAGATTTATAATGCGGTCATTGTTAGTCGCCGCAATGCAGCACATTGGTGCCCCCTGGTTCGAAAGCCAGGTTTTTAATCACATCTGAGTCTAATGGGGAAATAACAATGAGGAGTCTTTCCCAAGGACACTGCAAAGTAAATCTCATCTGGGAGCCGTACTCACAAACCCAGCCCTTATAGTCCGAATTTATTATCTATATAATTATATTATATTTCTGTAAATGTTGAGTTGAATAGAATACGATTTTGATGTCTTATTCATGCCTTGTTGCCAGACATTTCCCAATGCACTACGATAGCATGACCTTTGCAGACTGAAAGAATGAAAATGAAAGACTGAAAAGAGAAAGAGAGAAAGGATAATAAGAAAGAGAGATGGAAAACTAGGCCACGTTTGTGTTAGACCTGCGACGTCGCGAAATCTGACGTTCTTGGATTCTGTGTGTGTCCTTAGCAAAGGATATGTTTTTGGTTGATGCGTGCAAGTCATATTGAGGAAGAGTGCACACCTACTAGAGACTTGTTAGAAATGTGGCGTCTTTCACCGGAAGAGAAGGCTTGACAAATTGGCGACAACCATCTACGCTTTCAAATTTGTTAGTGGAACGTTTTATCAACAGCTTTGTGTCAGAGAAGGACGTGACAAGAATCAACGGTGGTTTATCTGCTAATTCAAAAATTAGAAGTATAGCAAACACCACTCGCAAGTCATTGCATTATTTTCTCTCTCTTCCGCAGCAGGCACAACCAACTTGGCTTGCCTAAAGAATAATATTTCATTTGCTAAGGAATGGATGTGGTTTGCCCTGTCGTCAAATTGCAGGGACCAAAGAAATTCAACCCTGTAATTGGAAGAAGTATGCGAGAGTCGTAGAGAGTAATAGAGGAGTGAAAGACTGAAAATAAAAAATGACAAGCGAAAGAACGAGAACATGTAGGCCTACATAAAATGTTTTCGATTACAGTTTCTTTGGAAAGAAGTGAAGCTTTGAAAGTGAAATATTACATCCAGATGTAAAATAGGATGTGATTTTGATGTCATATTTGTATTCTCTGTTGCTAGACTTTTCCTAATGCACCACATTATTGGGTCTCCCTGCAATGTGGCCGAAAAATGCCTTGATTGGTGAAAAAATTCCTGGTACGAATTCTGTCAGCGGTTTTTATGTCATCTTGAGTATTTTTTTTCTGGTATTTCCAAGACATCCTCGTATGGCTCATATATATTCGGAAGATCAAACCTCTTCTCAAAACACTGCCATAGTTATGCTGAAAAATGGGCATTGAAATTGGCTTACCGATAGCCGTAGAAGGACGGGAAATTTTTGTGAAATATATATGTTAAGTCAGTGATTCCAACCAGCAAAAATCGAAGGCCGCCATGATGACCGATGTATCTATTCGTATCCTCAGGCTAATTTTTAAAAAATCTGTGGCTGTGTTTGCCTGTCCGACAAAAGTGACTCATTAAAAATTTGTTTCCAAGTTGCCAAATATATATTATAGACGTAAACAGTCCTCCTCAATGTGGATCGCCACAACTGGTGGCCGTGATAAACAGGTGGCGGCCAGATTAGGTTCGACTGTAGGCCTACTAATTTCTTGCTCATTTTTCTCCCTATCTGTTGTGTTTTTGTGTTAACCAGTAACTCGCGATTTGTTATCGATTTCATTTCCGCAAATCTCTTATTCTGTGCGTGTCTTTCTGTCTTCTTCAAGCCCATCTCTCCCACCCTCTCTCTTTCTCTTGTCATATTTTCTGTCATTCACTTCTTTCTACTCTCTACTTTACTTTTTCTCTTCTCATGTTCTCGTTCTCATTTTTTGTTACCTCCATACCATTTTCTTACTCTGTTTCTTGTTATGGTTTCTGGCTTTCACCTCTTTCTACCTCTTTCCCATTCTCTCACTCTTTCTCTTGTCATGTTTTGTCCCTTTCACTTCTCTCTATGTCTTTACCACTCACTCACTCTTTCTCTTGTCATGTTTTGTCCCTTTCACTTCTCTCTATGTCTTTACCACTCACTCACTCTTTCTCTTGTCATGTTTTCTACTTCTTTCTACCCATCACGTTGTCTACTTCTTCCTACCCCTCCTCTACTACTCTCTTACTTTTCTTCCTAGCTTAGTTCTCTTACTTTCTTTCTTGTTGTTCTCTCACTCCTTTTTTTATTTTATACCTCTCATCCTTTCACTCATTCACATCTCATCATTCCACGGAATCATTCGACAAAGTCTTCCGCCCCGGACTTGTACAGAAAAACCCTCTAAGAACATTAACTCGCACCGGTCTCATTTGATTAACCTCCCCTTCTGACGCCTCAAAAGAGGAGTGATCTCCCTTGTGTCTCGTATCCCTTGCGAAATCTGGATGTTGTATTTGTTTTGTTGCATAGTGTTTGTATAGTGTCTGTGCCTGTGAGTGTGTGTGTGTGTGTGTGTGTGTGTGTGTGTGTGTGTGTGTGTGTGTGTGTGAGGGTGGTTGTGTGTATGTGTAACGTACAAACAAACAAGCCTTGCTGTCCTCCTCTGAGGAAAGATAAATATTTGGGTTTCAGTACTCGGTTAAGTTGATTCTGATTACACTAGTGGTTTAGAAACTATACCACCCAAGCAGTTCTTCATCACAAAAAAAGTGTTTATTCAGTTTGAAAATGATGAAATATCTGTAAATGGGCTTAATTTGATATCATTACTCCAACAGATCAAATCACGCAATAGCATTCTTAATGCAATAAAGATCATAATAAACGGCCACTGTCCATTTTAAGATGCCAATCACAACATTTGACAATAGATTTCATTGCCTATAGCCAAGTACCCAGTTTTCAAGACGAATGGATTGATAGAAATTAATGACCAGTGGAAAGCTTTCCCAGGGATTTACAATCGAGCCCATTACTGTCAACAAAAAATGAACTCACCTAGTTTTGGAGAACCAATCTTCCACCATTCCTAACTATTTCTACCTTTCTAAGGGCCCGAACTTCATTTGATCCGAACACGGCACGACACAGCAAATTCTGATGTAGGCAATTCTCTATTCCCTCCTCTGATAACGTCAAAGTCTTTCGTGCCGTGATATGCTGTGTCAGTTTCGGGGGTTTAAGAATGAGAAAACTGGAGGTATAAAACAAAATATGTCTCAGCGATTGGACGTGCCGTATCTGGAATTGAATGAGTTTACATCCTGACAGTTATTTCGTGAAGTGTCCTGCTTTTTAACTTGAGCTTTGAAAATAGCACAATGTTTCGTCATTTTCCTGTCTTAATGGAGTGTCGGTTTTTCTACTTTCTTATTTGTCTTGACGTTGAAAAAACTCCAGACAGTACTTCTTTCTCTTTTCAAAAACCTTGAGTTTTACAAATGTATTACGAATTCATAAACAAGAAATCAATATCAAAATAATGACCAACATTTTTGCTACAGGTCGAAAGCTTAAAAGCGTTATCGATTCCTGCACACTAACCGGAACCTAGAGACACGCAGGGGAGTTAATCGATGCAATCGGCCTATCTAAGACAAAAGGTTAAGCGTCCTTGCATGGTCACCAAAAGCTAACTAGACGCTCAGTGGAGCTGACTGTCTGCTAGCCCGTCCACAGATTCGGTGCATTTGAAGGACAGAGTTAACCACTCTTGCATACTGACCGGAAGTTAGGGACATACAAAGGAAATAGTCTTTTCGGTGGACATCTTTTCGATACAGCCGATGTGCTGTCCTGCATTATCGAATAATGCCAAGCCGTTTAACCAGAATTACATTAGTTTTTGTGTGGCACTGGGAAATGTAATGTTTTTTTAGAGCGCCTGATAGTTAAGTCTTTCTCTGTCTCTTAGTAAAAATATTTTTTTTTCACTGCTTTTAATGTGGACGTCCACGTTGACACACATTCCACAGTTATACACGTTTTGGTATCGGTATTCTTTTTAGAGTCCCGGTGACAGTTTTGGAGACCATGTATGAGCGCCAAAATATTTAAAGGGACAAGGGTTATTATTTGTTTCACAATCTAAAAAATTCACACTATCTTTTTTTTGAAAATTTAAACCTCGTACATATTTCTTCCGTCTAACCATTTGTTAGAAAACATCGCTGGAATATCTAGATTTTTACCCTCGGTACACGCCATCACATGTGCTGCGTGACGTCGGAAATAGAGAAAAGCTAGCGGACGATAATGCAGACGCATTTACAAACTGTCTGGACCAATCGTCTGCTAGCATGTCTTGCTTTTTTGACGTCACGTAACACAAATGATGGCGGCGCGCGCAGGATGAAAACTCCGACAAACATGCAGTGTTTTCTCATAAACTGCCAGAAGAAAGGAAAAATATACTAAATATAAATGTAATTAAGTAATAATGTGGGCTCATTAGGCTGTGAAGCAAACATCTTCCCCTGACCCCTTAAGAAGTGACAAGTTTATATGAAACGGCTTCTTCATGCTACTAAAATCGCTATATTAAGTTTTCAATTTTATTTAACTCAAAATTTCATTTATTTCAAACAGGAAGACACTGCAGATATTTAAAACTGACCTAGTAAAATGACGGTGTGCTAAAATAATGTTTTTTTTTTGGTCTAAACGTAATAATTTTATTGTCTGAAAGCAACAATTTTCACTCAAGAAATTACTATATATATATATTATGAAACTTAATGGCCATGTTCTGCTGCATCGCCTAGCTTATCCATGTTTCAATGGAGTTGCAGATAAGGGACAGCCTGTATTACGTAACACCTTGTAACATTTGAGAGGTTGTGGGTTAACAATGGGATCTCTTAACATCGTAAAAATTACATTAGTGCGTCAGTGCTGAATGCACCCTAGGAGGCATTCAACATGCAGAGTTAATGCAATTCTAACTATGGTAGAGGTACCATCGTTAATGCACAAGTTCCTTAATGTTGTGGATAGTGATCCAGACCCTGTCAGGCATTAACCCCACTGGCGAATCTGCTATGTAACAGGGATGGATAAAAATAGCAGTTACACACTCTTCATCATACTGTATAGTCTAGTTTGCTAGTGTCTTAAACATCAGTAGCTCGACAGCACAGCGGTCAGAGCACTTGGACTGAGAACCACATGGTATTCGAATCAACTGCACTGAGTCAAACATATTTAACAAATGAGGAAGACAAAGAGGAAGATGAGGGAAGAAGAAGAAGAAGAAGAAGAAGAAGAAGAAGAAGAAGAAGAAGAAGAAGAAGAAGAGGAATACAGAGAAGTGGAGAAAGAACTGGAGAGAACTAAATAGGGAGACTGAGAGTGAATGAGAGGAAATGAGTCAGGAAGAGGTCACCAGACAGCATGAATGTTTATGAAATCGATGTACAAAACACTCCATGGATTTGTTGAAAACAGGAAATCCTTATTACAGCTTCCCCGTCGTTTAGCCAAATAAATGTCCTATCTGCTGGTATGAAAAATTGGACAGAGGGATATTTTTTTTAGGAGGGCCATGGATCTAATGGGGGGTACAAAGAATATATCACCGGATCTTGGGAAGCAAAATAGCAAATTAAGGTAAAATTAAACAGTCTACGTCGAGAGAATGTGGAGAAGACACTTCCTTATGATATGAAGATGCCAATGCTTATCCACTGTTGGCTATTTAACGTTTTACGCCCCTCATTAATTTATCCAAGGTTTCCATGTCAAGATACTCTCCACATATATATTGTCTACCTCTTCCTCCAAAGTTTGACACCTGGAAAAATGCCTCAAGACCAATTAGATTTTCAGAAATTTGGCAGTGAATCAGGCTACCTCGTATTTTAGGTCATTTCACACAGTGAACAGTGTAAACATTGTATGTTTGTTGCCAGTTGCGTAAGGTCACACAACTAGCAACAACCATACGGTTTGTTCTTGAGTGACTAAACCCCACCTATTCTGAGTCAACAGAAGTATTTCTATCTATCTAAGCGCTTGAAATTCAAATCCAGCCTCTCCCCCCGCCCCCTCCCCATGGCCAATGTTCTGCTTTTATAGGGATAACTTAAAAATTGCAAACTTTTATGCAAACTCTATTAGCATCTTCATACTGTAACTAAACCTAACATGCTTTCTCCCTCACTTTGTTTTTCCCTTCTCCTCATTCCATCATATCATATATTACATAATAACCAGAGGGTAACCAGAGACCCATCTTCAGAAAAAGGACATGGCGTCGAACACTCAAGATCGATCAATATCGAATGGGCAAAGCAGAGAGGTCCGAATGCACCTGGCATTAGGAGCAACAGAGACCTCTGCATGTCTTGCAGACCTGTCTTAGAGTACCAGACTCTCTGAGAGTAGATTTGGCTAGAGGCTTCTGATATCAGTACTAAGCTGCAGGGATCCTCTTGGACCAGTAGAGGACCGTCAAATTTGCCAACAGACAAAACTTGAAGGCATGATACGGAACGCAGAAAATGAAGAAGAAGAAGAAGAGGAAGAAGAAGAAGAAGAAGAAGAAGAAGAAGAAGAAGATACTCTGATAATTTTTTTTTCTTTGTTCAGTTTTAGTATTTTTTTTTTTTTTTTTGGTTAGGTTAATATTGTTGGTTTCAGAGCAGTTCAAAGAATTTTTATATACTGTATATGTTATTATTTGAATTATTTCAAGCATCCATAAGACCATTCACCATCTTAGATTTTTACTACTCATCATTTCCTTTAATGTCAGCTTATTTTTAGTAGTGTGTAGCTCACAGGAAATTGATTAATATTCATTTTCTGTAGTTCATTATTGTTTTTTGGAAGGCATCTCTGTTGGGAACATGGACATATCATTTCAATATTAAGAACGTCTTTGTTGTTTTACTCTATCTCTTAGATTTACGGCTTTCTCGCGACACCTCTCGTAATGTTTCAATTTCCTCGTCTCTCTCTCTCTCTCTCTCTCTCTCTCTCTCTCTCTCTCTCTCTCTGGACTTTCTTGCGCGTAAACAGTCACTCTTCAAATTGATTCTTTATCCTTGTCTTCTACTTTCTATACTATCTCTCTCTCTCTCTCTCCTTCTCTCTCTCCTTCTCTCTCTCTTTCTCCCATCCCACCCCATCTACACTGCCAACTCTGAAAATCCCTGACCAAATTTCTAGTACGCCTCGGAAATTGCGCACGGCTTTTGGCCCTTTTGTCCCTGCTGGCGTCACTGGAATAAGGTCATCGGCCTTCCCCACGCTAAACCAATTTCACAATACAATATCCCTCCCGTAATGTCCCCAATGTTATTAAGCCGTGACATCGTTTTCCTTTGTGTTACGCTCAAAGCAGGTTAGATAAAAATCATATAATTCCGGGAAGAGCTGATGCTTATAATAACACTGTATCATTTTCAGTTGTGATACCAAATGAAGATACCAAGGGAAATGAACGGGCAGTGACAGTGAGATGAATTGTTCTTTTTTTTTTTTTTTAAGTCAAGGTTAATCTAAGAGAGTTGCTGCTTGGATAGATGCAAGATAAACGAGAGGCGATGGCGTTAGGTGTACATTTTGGGCGACATATCAGAATACATCAGAATTTGTTCTGCTTTGTTCACCTTCAGATTAATCTAAGAGCATTGCTGCTTTGGATAGAGGCAAGGTAAACGTGAGACGATGATGTTAGATGTACATTTTGGGCGAGATATCAGAATAAATCAGAATTTACAAATATAGGCATAAAGAAAGAGCTTTTTAATAATTGGTCAGTCAGTTTTTTTCTCGGTCCAGTTTGCTCTAATTTGCTGTGAGAGTCACAAACTGAACGAAAACTGGTCATTTTGCGTTGCGCGTGCCGGTTTCGATTTTACAATAAATGAATTTTTTCTTCCCCGAATGGTCTACTCCATACTTTGTCAGGTATGGGCATCAGGTCATTTCTTATTGTTCAGTCACCAGCACAAAAGGGTTGCCAAGTTGGATTTACAGGGCCAAAGTCCCCAAAAATTAGCTTCTTGTTGGTGTAAAAAATAACGTGTCCTATTTACTTACAACATGATATGTCTATCACAATCACCGCGATTGAAGGGCACGCGACCATGCGCACAGGACGAACACATAATAAGACGGTATGAGCAGTTACATGTCAAAACAGCTTTATTGCAAAAGTTCTGTTAACCCTCTAGTGCCCAGCGTATCAGATCTGATACATTTCGTGGAACAAAGAAAAAGCAAACCAAGATCATCACCCCACCATAATAGTGTGAAGTCGCATGAGTGGGTATTAGCCTGGATATGAGACTTATAAACCGCATTATTGTTATTATTATTACTATCAGTTTGATACTTGTTCCAGCATAGTGGAGCCAGAAATGATCCAAAATCTGGAGCTCGGACTTTTTGTGCCATTGTAAATAGGGCTGGGCACTAGAGGGTTAAGACCTCATGACTTGATCAAGGTTGCAGGAGCCAAATTGTAAAAGCTCCTTTGAGCCATTTACTAAAAATTTCTTCTCGAACCACAAGAACGTTACGAGATGGCCAAGACTAGTCTGCAGGTCTGGTGCAACCACTGTGCTCAAATTATATACTATTTACGGTGGGGGTCCTTTGGTTAAATTTTTCACAATTTTAAATTACATGAAAAGGGGTTAAAAATTTGGCCTTCTTTTGCAGATCACAGGTCCGCACAAATGAAATCCGCTGAAGCCATTGGGAAACACTGCCTGCAACAATTATTTTGTTTACAAATTCAGAACTGAATTTCACCACTTTTACGGTGTGGTTTCATCTTATATGATTATTTCTACACAATCTGTCCAGATTTTATACTCTGCTACTATCGACTCGGACAGTCCAATTTTTTGGACCAATTAGGCTCCTGCAACCTTTAGCGGAACGTATTAAACTTGCAAGTCGCACTGCAGAGGTTAGGACACACTTTAGATCTTGTTCACTTTGGAGACTTCCGTATCCCGAAACCCAGGGATTCACATAACACACTCCTCTGTCTGACTGAATGCACACGACATAAACACATAGTGGTGCGAACAGTACGAACTTGCAAAAAAAAATGCTTCCTTGCTGCCATTCCGTTAAGGCCTCGTAACTACATCGGAGAAAAAAAAGAGACTTACACTTTTTCAAAATAACAATAATACCCTGTTGATCCTAGACGTATTACGACCCTGCGGAGAGAAAAGCAACGGATTGAAACAAAAAAAAAAAAATATGCGATATTAACCAGGGCAACAAGAAGCCATCTCAGACAAGGGTGGGCATCATTCGAAACTACATTCGTGTTCACCGAATATTTTGAGCCAAGATTCGGATTCAACGAATCCAAAATTAAACGTTGGACTCGGTCAGATTTTCTGAATTCATAGATCGTGTTTGAAGACACTCGGGTACTATTCTATACATTTTATAAGCTGTTCTCGTGACCTCATTTTGAAATTCGAGATTCGAATACGGGATTCGCGCTTGACAAAGCTGGCGATTCGTCGTATTCGGGTTCACGAATCTGATGCACTAATTATTTCAAGCATTTGCCCATATCTCTTTCAGACACTAACCAGAGCCAGCAGTTCTAGTGCCAGCTAATTTTTGTAATGTTGTTAAAAGAAAGGGGACATAATTACGTGCATGCTGGAGTTTAATGTCATTAGAGAAAGGGGGGATAATCTCCAGGCTGCACTGCTCATGTTCATCGGGAGAAGCTTTTACAAGAAGAAGACCCCATGAGCAGCCAGGACAAGGGTTTTCAACTTCTGGTGCATTGGGACGTCAAGGAAGTTTAGTGTATTTAGAGAAGGGGCAGTATGGACGCCAAAGGTATTGGGTGTGATAGAAGAGGGGCTGCAGTCTCCAAATTTCACTGCTGATGTTCTTCGGGACAAGCTTTTATGAATAGAAGACCTATCAATTACCCAGGACGGAGGTTTTCAACTTCTGGTGCACTGGGACACCAAAGAAGTTTAGTGTCGTTATAAAAGGGGCAATATGGACGCCATGGGAACTGTGTGTGATAGAAGAGGGGGCGACAGTCTCTAGACTTTAGTGGGCATGTTCATCAGGAGAGGCTTGTACAAACGAAAGACCCAATCAATAGCCAGGACAGAGGTTTTCAAGTTTTAATGCATTGGGACACCAAGCGAGTGTAGTGTTGTATAAAAAAGTATCAATGTGGATTCCAAAGGAATATGGTGTGTTAGAACAGGGCATTATTTCCAGGGCTGCGTTTGTTCTTTCCTTGCATTTTGAGAAAATGGTAAGCCACATCCCTTCCTTAGCAATAGAAGTATCAGTCTCTAAGCAAGCTAAGATGGCTGCGACTGATGCAGAAGCGACAGAAAAACAATGCACTCACGTGCGAGTGGTGTTTTCTACATTTATAACTTTGCCTCATTCATTAGCATACATACCACGATTGATCCTTGCTACACCCTCCTCCAACACAAGACAGTTGGTAAGACGTTCCATTGACAAATTTGAAACCGTAGATGGTTGCCACCATGTTGCCGAGCTTTTTCTTTCAGTTTTGACAAAAGACGACATATTTCTCACGAACTTCTAGTAGTAGATGTGCACCGTTCCTCACTATGACTGGCGCGCATCAACCAAAAAAGAAAAAAATATACTCTTTATAATAATAATAATGCGGTTTATAAGTCTCCTATCCAGGCTAATGCCCGCACTCATGCGATTTCACACTATTATTACCCCAGCAGGCCTGATCACTCTAGGACTTTCTCAACCCCTGGGGAGCATACAGTGCCGCTGCCATTTATAGGCGCTGATCACTAGCATTCTGACAATATCTTCCACTGCCTTTACCGAGAACTGCCCACAGAATACACGGATGGGCCTTTTTACGACGCCGCAGGGACCAAACAAACGCAGCCCAATCTTCACTATGCATGTAGCGCAGAGGAGAGCTTTGCCAGTGAGAAACCCAACCATTAACCAGGCTGAAGACTTTCGAATCTGCCGCATCGGAACGCCAAAGAAATTATGTGTTGAGAGATTTAAGGGTGATATCTCAAGGCCTGACTGCCATGCTGTTCAAGGAAAAAACTTTTACGGGTGTAAAACCCATTCATTAGCCAGGCAAGAGGTTTTCAACTTTGGCAGTCCGGACCTCTTAAGATGCCATACAATTACTGAAATTTTGCCTCTGCGAATCAACAAACTACAGTAAAATCTCGTGAATTTGAAATTTCAGGGGGCCTGCTAAAATTCAAATCCCAGTTTGTGAGGTAGAGTCAGCACTTGCACGCTCTCTCTCTCTCTCTCTCTCTCTTTCTCTTTCTCTCTCTCTCTCTCACACACACACACACACACACACACACACACACACACACACACACACACACACACACACACACACACACACACACAAACTGACTAAATTGTACTACGAACAGGCACGTAGTTTCATAACCTACTTGTAATTTTACTTCGTAACGTTCTGTATTGACTTCTTGCAGAAAGAAAGCTTTCCCTATTTCACACATAATCATAAAAAATTCCAAATCTAGGGCGTATTGGTCCGTGGAATGTACAAACGTGTTTAAGATTGAATATTTCTGGGTAGTTTTAACATATTTGATATTTCGTCATCATGCTGCTAAGATGGATCTGTCAAAGGGAATCATATATGCTGGAAAGAAGGTTCAGAATCTCATTGTTTACAACTTTCAAGTGCTTTCAGCAGATGGCACCCTGCGTTGCAGGATTCTCTACTAAGCTTGGTGAAAATATTTACAGAGCAGCCATTTTTTCGCAATGACCAAGATTTTTGAACTAGTGTACAGATTAAAAGAGGTCAGTTAATATAAGATTGCTTAAAATCAGAAGTATATCATGAAAGATTTTGACACAGCACAAAATAGATAGCACCTGAAAAAAAACCAACTGGTGTTACCCCTACTCTGAATTTACAAATTTGTGTACAGAATGGTCTCATTTCATAACCGTTTGATAACCCTTGTCAAAAATATACTCGTATTTTAAGTTTGTTGACAAATTAGCCTCGTAAAAATGCCCGCATTGAAGGACGGACNCACACACACACACACACACACACACACACACACACACACACAAACACCCAAACACAAACATAAGAATCAAAATGTGTATTTTTCGCAACAAAAGTGTAGCCTTTTTCTGCAAATGTCACGTTAAGTTTGTTAACAATATGTCACTAAAAATATTGCTCATCGTAAATAACTCAACTCTAGATCTGTTGTTATCACTTTGACCCTTTGCTATAATTTCTTGATTTTGCGAAACATGGGACATGCTTTTTATGCTCTTTTAAAATTTGTTTACAATAACATTTCATGTAGACGATTTTGAGCATTTCATTTGTTTTCACACTGATCGTGTTGTTTCGTGTTTTCATACTGATGATGTTGTGTCGTGTTTTCATACTGATCGTGTTGTTTTTCATAGAGATAATGCCAAACTAACGAAAATGAGACTAGCAGGGAGTTATTTATGATCATCAGCACATCAGAGAGAGACTTAAAACAAACATAAGACCATCCCATCAAATCACTCTAGAAATACTGAGTTATAAGTGCCTTGACAGACGAGCTACAATTGTCGCGCAGTAAATTCTGCGCAGAAAGTGTCCCTTACTTTTGTGACGGGCGACTTAACGCTACAGCTCAGTTCAACATGGACGATCGGAGAGTCAGGGTGGCTTTGGTCATGGTGAGTGTCGCGGCGTACCAGAATGTGGGCGACACACATCTGCTAAACCAGTTTAGATATCTTGGTGTGACTTTCAGCAAGACTGGTAGATTTGTCCAGACAATGAAAGACAATGTAGATAGGGCCAGGAGGTCTATGTATGCGCTGGTCAGGCGATGTAGAATGAATAATATACCAATTGATTGCCAGATAGAACTATTCTGCAAGACAATAGAACCAATATTACTGTATGGTTGCGAAATTTGGGGATTTGAAGATTCGGCAATACTCGAACAGTTTCGTCTGAAATTCTTTAAAATGATACTGAAACTTAAAGCCAGCACACCAGGCTATATGATATATGGTGAACTAGGAATATTACCCCCTACTAGTGAAATACAAAAACGAATGTTCGTTCTGGGGGAGGACCATAACTGGAAAACAAGAAAAACTGTCCTATCTTCTATACAAGATAATGTATGTGGATAAATTATCAGCAAAAGGAACTTATAAATGGCTTAGTTTCATAGAATCTATATTGCGAGATACTGGATATTATCACATGTGGGCACTACAAACACAAATGGTCAGTTTTTGCAATACGCAACTAAAAATTCGCATTACAGATCAACATATTCAGAAATGCAGAGAGATATGTGATAGAAGTATGAAAGGAAGGAATTATATATGGCTGAAAGATGTGTGGAAGAGAGAATTTTATATGGAGATACTAGAGCCTAAAGACCTGTATTATTTAGTGAAGTTTAGAACAAGTAATCATAGACTGCCGGTTGAAACAGGTAGATTTTCTAACGTGCCATACGGCGAACGAGTATGTCCATTCTGTTCAAATGAAGTAGGCGATGAATTCCATTACCTGTTTAGCTGCAGCAAGTTCCGAGAGGAAAGAAGAAAATATATACCTCATACGTTTACTTTTAGACCTAACATGCGGAAATATAAAGACCTTATGACATGTACCTGCCATGATGTACTAATGAACCTGTGTAAATTCATCAAAATTGTACTTAATAGTTGTAAACCATAAAACTGAATGCCTTCTGTGATACCAGCCGATAGCACCTACACTTAACAGCAACCGTTACTATATTATTTGCCTGTCCATTCCATTTTTTTCCTTTTTTTCTAATACGTATTGTTGTTACTAATGTTAATGCTCATGTGTTTCTTTGTAAAACCTGAGTAATAAATAATCTTGAATCTTGAATCTTGAATCTTGAATCTTGCCAGGACTGAAACTACTGCCTGTCGCTCGTGTGACCGCACCCATTTGCCACAGTGTATCTCCAGACTGCGCATTCAAAAAGTAATTTGTAGGTGGTGAATGCTTGATGCTTACACATGTGCTTTCATTTGGTGAAAAAAAAACAACAACCTCTCTTCCTCCTCCGCCCTGCCATCCCTCCCCTCCCTCCCTCCCACCTCTCCCTATCACCTTCACCACACTACGGCTTGTAAAACAAGCTGTCTTACCACTCTTGTCCTTATGCTTTCCCTCTTACAACGAGAGTGATTTCCCCTATGTCTTCCTACGCACGACGTAGACAAAAAAAAAATCAATGAAAATTTTAAAAAATGCCCTAAACGTTTACTGGTAAAAAGATGAAAAATTTGCATTTTCCTCACTTTACCCTACATTTTACCATTTTCCCCCAGTAACTTCCAAAAATGAGATAACATTGTCTACATTTATAGAAACACATTTTACCCGACCGTAGGGGAAAACCCCTTGAAAGGCAGCTCTGGAAAATAATAGGCAGTCAAGAATCCTTCCAGAATGGCTATTTAATGAAGTGAAAAGCCCCATACATAGTAGGTTTAAGTAATGCTCTAGACCAATTTAAAACAGCAACAATCTCGTAATGAATTTTATGTGCACTCTGAGCAGTAAGGGCACAGTGACCCGCTGTATTATCACCGTGACCTTTACATTGGCTGTTATGCTACTGTTACTTAGGGTTTTGCTGGATGGATGGAGGGATGGATGGAAGGATGAAGGATGGATGGATGGATGGATGGATGGATGGATGGATGGATGGATGGATGAGATGGATGGATGGATGGATGGATGGATGGATGGATGAGATGGATGGATGAAATGGATGGATGGACGGATGGATGGATGGATGGATGGATGGATGGACGAACAGATGAATAAATGAATGGATGGATGGATGGAATGATGGCAGATGGATAGATGCACCCCAGTGAACCATGTTCATGAATTTCTGGTAGGAAATTGGGGTAATGGAAATCAAACGATACTGGCTATGATAAGGGAAGACAGATTGAAAGTAAGAGCTGAGAAAGAGAGAAAAAAAGAGAGAGAGAGAGAGAGAGAGAGAGAGAGAGAAAGAAGGGCGAAGACATCAACAAGAGGAGATTTTTATGAATAAGAACATTACGAATTTAATGAAGATAGCAAGAAAGAGTGAGTAGTGACAGAGATGTCACAGAAAAGGATGGAAGAATAAAATCATACACATTGCATTAAGAAGAGGGAGAGAGAGAGAGAGAGAGAGAAAGAGAAGCGAGAGAGAAAGAGAGAGAGAGAGAGAGAGAGAGAGGAGAAAGTGACAAAGCAACGATAGCATGGTGACAGTATAAAGTCGAGGAAAAGACAAAAGAAGAACCGGACGAGGGAACTGGGAGATGACACAGGGCCGTTGTTTTCTCCTTCCCACTCCCCTCTCCGACCCCCATCCTCATTTGTGAAGCGTGGCTAATGGTCATCGCATCGGAATCTGGATCTGAAGAACGTGGGTTCAACTTTCAACTGTAGTCATACTAAGCACCATGGGAAAGTATTTGATTTACATTTTCCTCAGTCCACCGAAAATGGGTACCTGGCTACAACAAGTGAAATACATTCTCGAAATGACAGTGATCAACGCTCGTAAAATGACAGCGTCACTATATAATGCTTTGAAAGGCGCTGAGAAAGTAACTGAATAATCTAGTCTATGTGATGATAATAAACATGAATGGGCAATACCTGTAAATGAGACTTTTAAACCTTATCACTTTTATGATTGTCTGTGTCCAGAATCTGGCGGATTTTTCTTTTTTTTTTTTTTTAGCCTTGACGGAGGCGAGTGCTCTATTGCCTCTCTAGGTTTTTTTTTTTTTTGCTCCTATTCAACGATTCCATCGGTGTAGATTATTAGTGAGTAAAGAGCCCAGTAACTGTCACCTTTTTTGGTGTGGAACTGATATGGACCAGCAAGAAAGGAAGACATTCCATCAGTTAGCAGTCGTGGACGATACCCGAAGTTCCGGAAATCGTAACATTCTTTTCAATGCAGTAGTCATTAGTGGCTCAGTATCGATACTCTGTTATGTCTGTTGCATGTACATCTGATGTCCTGGTTAATCTTAAATAGTAAGAATATGGTAGGTTCGACTGAATGGAAATCACTCAAACTAAATTAGGCTGAGAAATAAGTGGCGTTCATGATACTAGCTTTTAAAAAGTAAGTAGTAGTAGTAGTAGTAGTAGTAGTAGTAGTAGTAGTAGTAGTAGTAAGTAGAAGTAGTGGTAAGTACTAGTAGCAGTAGTAGTAGTAGTAAGTGGTAGTTGTAGTTGTAGTGGTAGTAGTAAGTAGTAATAGTAAGTAGTAGTATTAGTAGTAGTAGTAGTAGTAGTGGTAGTAGTAGTAGTAAGTAGTAATAGTAAGTAGTAGTAGTAAGTAGTAGTTGTAGTAGTAGTAGTAGTGGTAATAAAAACAGTGATACTAATAAAGTGGTAATAATAACAATAATAATTATAATTGTAATAATAATAATGATACCACTACTATTCATAATAATAACAATAATAATAACAGCAACAATAACCTTAATAACGTGGTTTATAATTCTCGTATCCGGGCTGATGCCCGCCGACATGACTTCACAATGTTTTTACTCCAGCAGGCCTGATCACTTTAAAACTTTCTCAACTTCCCGTGGTGCATTCGTCGCCGCTGATATTTTCAAGCAAGCTGACAATATCTTCCATTGTCTATGCCAGGTACCATTTCAAAGAGGGATGAACTGAGGAAAATTAACTGCTTTCCTAAGGCATTTACTACATGGCTGTGATAGAGAATCGAACCCACTGCCTTTAAATCTTGAGTCCAACGCCGTAACCATTTGGTCACGCTGCTTCACAAATAATAAATGAAAACAAGAATTACATAAAATACTTAAACATTTTCCATAGATTCGATAGCTTTAAATACTCGGCTTTTCCGTTGTCGAAGTATCGTCTGCTCGGTATCGAATACCCTCCCACAAGTGCCACCAACGGTTAGACTTAAGACTGTTTTCATAATAAAAGGAAACTGGGCGGAAATACAAGACAGCGGGTGGGGTCAAGTTGACTGTGTTAGTATCGACGGAATTGGAAAGTGATGTACTTTAAAAGGAAAAAGGACCATCTTTTCTTTATCTGTCTGTCTGTCTGTCTGTCTATCTGCTGTCTCCCTGAGTCTGTTTCCGTCTCTGGCCCTCTGTCTCTCTGTCTGCTTTTAGTTCCTCTGTCTTTTAATGTGTCTGTCAATCTCTATATTTTTCAATATCCATTTGTCAATCTGTATGTCTGAGTCATATTATGTTGTTTCTTTTTTATTGTCCGTCTGCCTGTTTGTCCCTCCATATATTAGACTATCAGTTCATATGATCATGTCTTAATGTATCCTTCCTTCTTTTCGTAAACCAGTCAGTCTGTCCATCTGTTTGTCCATATATCTGTCTGTCCATTATTCTGTCATTCCTTTTGTCCATTAATTCTTTATAAGGGCAGAGTTTATAAGGCAGTAGAAAGAGGAAATGGAAGAAGTCTTAATATGCATAAAAAGTAATGAAGAAAATAATCCCAGACAGATGTTTTAGCGAAGGTGGCGCAAAGTGAGTGAGCTTCCGATGTCCCAATATTTATCCATTTTTGTCTTCTGTCTATCCACTTTTGCTTCTTGTCTTTGTTTTTGCATTTTTTTTTTTGGGGGGGGGGGGGGGGGGGGGGGNGAGCGGCAGCAGACCATTAGGCAAGAAATGGACAAGATAACACCACCACCACCACCACCACCACCACCAACCACGAACTAAAAGGAAAAATATCATCAACAACAACAACAACAACAACAACAACAACAACAACAACAGCAACAACAACAATAACAATAACAAAAACAAAAATAATAGACTAGAAACATTAACAAAAATAGCAGCAACAACAAATGAAATAACAACAACGACAACATTGACAGAAATAACAGAACAACAACAGCGCCAACAACAACAGTCGCAATGATAATAACAACAACAACAACAACAACAACATAATAATAATAATAATAATAACAACAACAACAACAACAACTACAACAACAACAATAACAATAACACCATCATCAACAACAGCTGCAGTAACAAAAACAACAACAGCAGTATCATCAGCATAAAAAAAGACAATTCCAGAACTAAAGCAAGACCGACTTAAGAGAACGCTTTGAAATTGCTGTACCTTAATGTGTTTATCTTTGGCCTCCTGGGTTTAAATAGTGGGTCCTTAACCCATGCTCTTGAAGAGAGTAAACAATGTTGAAATCTACAGTAGACAAACGAAGTAAATATACAATGCCCTGGGAAGAGTGACCACTGGCGAAATCATATTAGATCTAGTAGTTTCCAGCTGACATCATGCCGCTTACCGTCGCGTTTCGGTTAAGATCACACCTTTTTACAACCCGTTTCCGTTAAGATTACACCTTTCAACAGTCCGTTTGATTAAGATGGCGCGCTATCCGTGAAAACATTTTTTTTTAAAAAATCTCTATGAAATAGCTCTATTGACATTGCGGCTACAGCAACATATTTTTTACCTAAGATCCCAGTCATGCTCTTTGATTGTTTTCCAGCGGCGTTGCTTTTCTTCATTGACAGAGTATTGGTCGAACTGCGATTTTCCCCATTAAATCTCGCCTTCTTGGGTTTGCTACATTGTAGCAAGGCGTAGGTAAATCATCCACATCGACATTTGGTGACCTTTCCCACCGGTCAATGGCATAGATAGGGGCTGTACCCCTTTCTTAGCAAAGGAATCATCAGTCTCTGGGTAAGCCAAGATGGCTCCGACTTATGCGGAAGAGATAGAAAAACAATGCGTTGTCTTGCGAGCGGTGTTTGCTATACCTATATCGTTGTCTCATTCATTGGCATGCAAACCACTGTTAATTCTTGCCATATTCTCCTCCTACATAAAGCAGTTGATAAGATCTACCGCAAACAAAACTGAAACCAAAGGTAGTTTCCGCCATGTTGCCGAGAGTTTTGTTCTGATTTTAATACAACACGACACATTTTTAAAGTACGTCTAATAGGTGGGGCCCTTTCTCACTGTGGCTGGCGCGCATCAACGAAAAACGTACTCAGGAACTTTATGATGCATTTCTTACTTCCATACTTATCTCATGCGTCTACTCTGAATTGTTGGCCAAGATTCAGCTCCGGTTAAGATCTTGCTTTTATCGTCTCCTGAAGACTGGATATCAGACAGTGCTGTCAATAAAGCCAAGGGGACGCGTGCGAGCAACGTCTTGCTTTAAGAAGTCGTTCTAACACCAAAGTAATTTTGACACACCACTGTTTTGGTCAATGTCCATTTGCGTGGAGGACTAAATTTGTTTATTAAAAGAGGATTTATATTTGTTTTTTGTTTTAAAAAAGGTCGCTTAACTGTCAGATATTTCGTTGAATTTCCTGAAAGAAGAGTTGTTTCCCATGTAGAGTTCGAAGGTTGTGTCACGATTTGTAATCATTTTAAAGTAGTGCTGTGCATTGTTATCTCAGTCAAAGAATTCGTGATGTTTCTATAACTTAGCGACGGCCTCAACAACAACCCAGGTTTATTGTAGTCTTTAATATGGGAGAACTGGCAAAGGAAGGTAACCATGCGTTCTCTAGCCCTATTATCTTCTGACGTCTTAATTATCCCCCTTTGCGGCGGCCATGTTGGTGAGGTTTCCGGGCAGCGACCCTCCAAACGCAGTTCATGTCGAATATGTATTATTCATTTTCTTAATGGGGTGTTATTTTATTGCCAATTTCATGCTAACCTGATGTAAATTGTATGCTGGCAATAAATTCTAGTAGTTTGCTTGAGTGAACTTGGTTATTAGGTATAGAGCGGTTAGACGATAGCGTATTTGTGAGAATGAGAGGGCAGGCTGAAATGGTGGTCGAAAGGAGAGAGAGAGAGAGAGAGAGAGAGAGAGAGAGAGAGAGAGAGAGAGAAAGAGAGAGAGAGAGAGAGAAGGGAGAGAAGGGAGAGAGAGGAAAGGGAGAGAGAGAGGGCGAAGGAGTAAGAGCTTATTGCACTGTTAGATTATGTTGTTTACTAGTTGATGACCATGCTTAATATTCACTCCGCATAGTTGGGGGTATATTTGTGTAAAACAAACCACGAACCATATACACGTATTCACACTGCCTTTCTTTCAAGAAAAACATTTTAGTTAATCTTAAAAATAAAAATTAAAATATATTAGAATCATTAAAAAAAAAGAGGCAGTTATTGAACAGATCCATTTTGCTGAAGTAAACATAACATTTCTCTTTAAATCCCAGAAGAAGCCAAATTTTATGATGATTTTAATCTTATAAAGCGACCAGATATTGCATACCACACAATCGGCACTAACGTGCGCACGTAAATGGCAAGTATGGTCATCAAATTAAAAGATAACAAAAATGAATGGATCGATCATAGACTAAGAATTCTCTTTGTATAAAAATTCGGAGACATGCCATGCATCACTAATGTCACTGACAACGAAAGGCTCATATTATGCTGTCAACAGGTGACTCATACAACAAATCTGAGCAAAATCGAGCAAGAAATTAACTCACACAAGGGGTTATAAAGACCAGCTAATTTTCTCTTACATTATGATTATCCACCAGGCTGAGCACATGTTCTTTCTCTTGACCTCTTTCAATAGATGGCGCTCTTTCAAGCATACGAAAACTCTCATGATATGGACTGCAGTATTATTATTGCTTCCATAAGCATATCATTATTGACGTTTCAGCGGGGGTTCATTGGGTGCTTGTGAACTCCTCTCCTCCCCCCTCCCCCTCCCCCAACCTTCTGTCATATTATTATGTTTTGGTCTAATTAGTGCTCTAATAACTACTGAAATTTCATTCTTCATCCGTCCTTGATTCTAAGAAGTTGTTTAACCCATAGCTTTGTATACATCTTTGCCATCTATTATATCGTCGCCTTCCACACGAAAGGGCGTATCCCGATTTTTGACGGTTTTGAGTTATCACCACCAGTACGTAGTGCTATCTCAGATCTATCTTCACACGAAACGGCGTAACCCTAGCTCAAATAGTAACGAAGATGTAGCATGAAATTCCTAAGGGCTTAAGCTAACTATCAATATGATCGAATCAGACGTAAATCGCTCTCCATAAAAACGTGAAAAACAGGGATGCGTCCTTTCGTATGGAAGGCGACGATATATTAGGCAACTCGGAAACACATGTATCACTTTCCCTAACAAAGTACCACGGCTACAGACTTCAACTGTGGCGTGAGGGCACCGAAAGATACATTGGTCAATAGTCAGCCTATCGGCCGTCGGTTTTTTGCCATTTGGAATCGCCGAATTTAGAAAACAATATTTTGTAAAAGATTCCGGTCCTTCGATGGCTGTTGGCATTCGTGGGTTTTGAAAGGAAATAAAAAATTCACTAGCGGATGATGTCATCAAAATTTGCGCACGACAAAGTAATCATCGGCGGAAACGGCAGCCATCTTAGGCCAGGGTGAGAGTTAGGGATGAAGAGACACACATACACTAAGGAAAACTGTTGAATTTAAGTTTGGTTGTCCCCTCCCTCGCTCTACCCCATCCTCCTCCCCTTCCCCGGCAGGCGGGGGCGCTAAGATAATATTCAATACTATGAAAGGAAAAAGATGAGAAGGGTGCCAAATCTTGTTTGTTATGAAATTTGGGGTTGTATAAAATTATTGTTTATTCGACATTCAAGGAGGGATCAGATAATGTGGGGGACTCCTCCCCCCTCTGCTATATTTCTAGATTTGCCTCTGCCTCTTACACTCTTCTCAATTATCTGTGAGGTTACTGCACTCTTTAAACCTCAGTCGTTGACCATGACCCGCTGACATAAGTGAGAACATAAAATTGTCCCTAATACCATATAGTAGCCAGGAGACGATTTGCTTCCCTTTATATGTTCTGGGTCAGTTATGGCTGTCCAGCATGAGCTTAAAAATGGTATAATATATGGGCTATCTTTCCCAAAATCGAAGGAAGTATCTAGTACATTGTTACAAACTGTCATACGCTTAGCCCACATAATTCGAAGACGCTTATTACGATATCCCTTTACCCGAAACTATTCTTGTGTCGAAGCATTATGTGGACGCCTCATAGGGAGAGTTAATTTGTATCAGCTCTATGACAGATATTGTGGAATAAACTTAATAAGTGTTCAGAACATCCCATGAGTTTCATAATAATCTAGATCTAGTTCACATAATATTTATCTAGTTTACGAGGTTGCTAATTGGCCCCGATGCTTAGTTGCCAACTAGCCTCTTCGCTTGGGTGCCAAATGGCCTTTTTGCTTGGTTACCAAATAGCCTTTTTGCTTGGTTGCCAACTGGGCTCTTTGCCTGGTTACCAATGGGCCTCTTTGCTTGGCTGGGAGCTAGCCTCTTTGCCTCGTTATCAACTTTCCTCTTTGCTTGGTTGCCAACTGGCCTTTTTGCTTGGTTGCCAACTGGCCTTTTTGCTTGGTTACCAACTGGCCTTTTTGCTTGGTTGCCAACTGGCCTTTTTGCTTGGTTGCCAAATAACCACTTTGTCTGGTTACTAAAGGGCCTCTTTGCTTGGGTACCAACCTGCCCTCTTTTTATAAACGATGATGCAATGTGAAATATATTTTATGTAAGTAGCTGGTGCGGTTAAAGAGTCTGCAAATATGCAGAGTAAATTCAGCTGTAAGTAACGTCGTTATTACTGGCAGTCACTTTACTGGTTCTGAGTGTAGCGAGACACCAGGGCACTAGATCTTTCTTAAGTTCAGTTATGACAGCGTTAATCGTCCACATATCCAACAATAAACCGCCCGACCCTAGACTTTACACTTCGGTATAATGTGTCTGGAGTTCAGTCTGCGCCCATCTCAGAACTGTTTACAAGTACTGTATGTAGGGTTAGGCAGAACAGACATCATATGAACGCAGTTTGTGAACTTCAGTTCACGTGACCCTGCTCTGAGCTTAGTAGCTATTCAGGACGAACTGATCAAGATCTGAACTGTAGCTTTTTTTTCAGTGCTTGATCTGAACTTTAATTTTGTATCTAAATTTCAGTTTTACCCCGGAAATCAAACGCATATGCCAATTTCAAAAACTAAGTGATCTTATCTGAAAACATATTTAGTTTTCAGGGAACTGAGCTAAATTTGTTCTTAGGCGTTCTTCCCTCAGTAGTTTGAACTTGATCTGAACTTACTTTTTTTGTGTTGTTGTGAACTTGGCCAACCCTGACTGTATGGTAGTATGTAGACATTAATATCTCTGTCTATGGTCAGATCCCTAATTTTCAGACAGGATGAATGTAAAAAATAAATATTAATACATCCCCC
>JAWQUT010000376.1:216309-217656 GCA_033807755.1 Ellobium chinense | reverse complement strand
GTTTCCCGTTATGCCTTGACCCAGTGACCTATTTAATACAGATAGAAATGTATGTCACTTTGTTTGTGACATGTTCCACAAGAGACAATTAGTTCTATTTACACCCAGAACACGAAGATGTTTTGAGCAGACAAAGGCATAAAGGATCCTTGAAGTATGAGAAGCTCGTATAGAGGCAAGTCTAGGTCTTCTGACGAAAGGACTTATGTTGTATTTCCCTTTAAAATTACTTTTGTGCGGATGCATGTTTTCATAGAGAGAGAAAGTACTTTTAGTGATCACCTAAGGAAATTGTTATCCAGTTCCATACGATATTATACATTTCATTCATGTGTTAAACACATAGAGCAGTATACATCATACATGTATATGTGAGCAGTCGGGAAGTGTGTTTGGGTCACGAGTGAACACTAGGTTCGCTCGTGGAAGTTAGGGACGGATTCAGGCAGTAGGTATTTAAGAATTAAATTGCTGTGAAGTTAGCATCCCTGTGGTGTAGTGGTAACACGTTCAGACTTGCAAGCTGAGAGACCCTAGCTCGATCCCCGGCAGGGACAGACATTTTCTAGTGTACATTTTTTCGGTCCTCCTTCTCAAAACTTGGTAAAATCCCTGGTGATATACTTCCTTAAAATAATATGTAACATCCGAAAAATGATCAGACTAAGCTCACCTTCCTCCCCCTTAAATATAAGAGAAAGTATACTATACTGTATTGCCTTTCCACCCCGTTACATAATACATAACATTGCAAAATGAACACATTACAAAGTCATTGCTGGTTGTCTACAGTGCAGCGCTCTGGTCTCCCAGCTGTAAAGTCAGGGACTTATTTACAGCTTAGTCCAGTAGGGAGAGAGGAGTGAAGTGTCATCCCCAAAGATACTACAACGTAAACCGCCCAGCCTGGGAGTATAACACACAAACCTTTCACCTGACAGTCTTCAATTTCTGAACACGACTCACAAACCACACGGCCATGCTGTCTCTTATATCAATACTGATCTCCAAACAAAGAATTTTTAGCAAAGCATAAGAAGTGCCCTTAATATCGTACCAAAAATTAGACACGAAATTCTTCGAAACAAAACGTTATATTCAAACACAACCACTGAATTTCCTCAAAAGCAGTTTTGGCAAAGATAAACCTTTTTGTTAGAAGACGTGAGATGACTCTTGCGTGCGACTTTTGGGGGAAAAACAGATGTCCCCATGAGACCCAAGACTCTCAAGTAAAGTAACCTGCCCTTGGCCTTTCATCTGTCGTGTTGGTGGAAGACTCCATCGGGATCATCATAGATAAAGTTATGTAGCAAAGATATTCAGCAGTGGAGCAAAAGAAACAAA
>JAWQUT010000376.1:206309-211309 GCA_033807755.1 Ellobium chinense | reverse complement strand
ATATCGCCAGTAACAGCCACCTTTCCCTTCTGTTAGAACAGTGAGCACTTATAAGATATTAGTAAGGTTTCATCCTTACTGACGTGCAATAAAATTCAGACATAATTATATTGGTCGCCAATTTTGTTTACTTTGAGGACACTCGTCCAATGATGCGTGCATATTCCAAAGGTTGCATTTTCCAAAAAAACCAAAAAAAAAACATCATTTAACTGTCGACTACCCATTTCCGCTTGATTGCAATTGAAAAATGTATTTTCCATAACATAAAAGCCACTACATATTCACAACTTCGTCTAATCACAATTGTCCTCACCTCCAGATTAAGTATGATGAACGAAAGTCAACAGCATTCATAACAAACTATTGACTAATTTTATTCCAGGGATGGATATAACATCAGCAACCTGCCAACAAAATATCAGAATATTTCGGACATCAACGAGATCCTACGAGACAAGATAGGAACAAAATATGGGGGTGAGTACTCTTTCCCTGTTCAATGGACGTTTGGGTAAAAGATCATTCATCATTCTGCAATTTTCTTAGCTCCTGGGTTTCCGTCGCCGCCTGTCGAATGATATTAATTTGGAACAGCATCTGTGGTCAGTCTTAAGGTACTCGTGTCCTGGTAAGATTCTTTTAAGGCAAGGCTTCAGGGGAAATAAATCAGGTATTTCCAGATAATTACCGCTGATTTGTGTCTCCTTTGAAATCTGACAACCGTATTATTAATGTCACGTGTGCCTTTTCATTACTAGAAGAAATGAGGACGTTTTTTTTGGACGTACACAGGCATCCAGTAAATAAAAAGTAACCCAGGACAGTCAAGAGCAAGTCTAAGTAGATTTGTTCTATTCTTTCAAAAAGTTTTAAAACTTATTTTGAATATGGAGCTGCAACAACTCTGTGGAAAAAGAAAAAAACACCATTCTGTGACATAATTGATAATTATCATGTAAAACTTAAACATTTAAATTAGAGGTAGATCTATGTTTTTTAATTCGTTTTTGAGCTGACGCCGGGTTTTTTTTTTTCTTGAATAGCCTTTGACTCTCTGACAGTACTCAAAAGATGTTATTCTGGAAAACTAAATGGCAGACATAATTTCCAGGAAGTTCGAGATAAGATGTAAGATGATGCCGGAATGCAACAACGCTGTAACATTACTGTTACTTCTCAAATATGTGTTAAAATTTAAGACCTGTATAACCCCTCAAAAAGAAAAATCCCCAGCAGGATTTTTTCTGTTAACGGCACAAGACGCAACTTACAAAATAACTGCTTTTTTGGGGGGGGAAGCTGAAATAGTTTTCAGTTCAATTCAATATATTTATTAGAACCCAGGTCACAGCTTGGTAACTTATGAGTAGGCAAACGTCGATACGCATGTTAAATACACGTAAAACAACATGACTGCATGAACATTAAATTAAAAAAATATTTTCAAAACGCAGCTTGCGGAAACACGGCGTCAAAGAGTCAACATGTCTTCGCTGGTGGCATGCCTACCCAGGCTACGGTCAAGGACTTTGCAAGGCATCGATTATAAATTTCTGTCATGGGATCTATCACAGAGAGGCTACGCAGGCCTCAAATTACTAGTAATCAAGCTGAGCCAGGCCCATAGTTGATTGCCCCAATGCAGGTCGATCAAAGGCTACCAGTATGGGGGCAGTTTATCATAGGGCACTCAATGAGGGCAATCTAGAAGGACATTCCTGGATCTCTTTCAGGACGTTTCGTGACTTATTTAAGAAACGTCGCCCTGGTTGATGTATAGGGTCATATACCACGTGATTTCATTAGTGGTACTGGTCATTGTATGTCAACATGAGAAAGATTGTATGACTGATGTAGTTTATATAGAATATTTAGTCAATGAAATTAAGTCAGGGGTCTTCAAATCTTCCGGGGCTACACAATTGAAAACAAACCATCAGGATTGTTTAAAATGTGTCTATATTTAGTACTTGCCACTTTCAGGAATTGAACCATAGATCTAGGCACGAATACACCAATAGCTGACTCGAGATTTATATATCTGTTGAACTGCAGAATGACCAATCTTTTACCCTAACGTCTAAATGGAGGTCAGGAGCGGACAGTGAACGCACTGCTAGACAAACAAATTAATATTTGCACACACAGGACTCGACAGAGACTGAAACTGACAAAAATGTCATGAATAATATCTACAAACATCCACAGTGTGCAAAGCCATCATCGTTTTACTCTTTAGTAACAAAAAAAAAGACAACAACAACAAGCAAACAAGCAAGCAAACAAACAAACAAACAAACAAACAAACAAACAAACAAACAAACAAACAAACAAACAGAATCAACAACAAAGACTAGATCAAATACAAACAACAAAGCACTTTACTTACGGGCTTACAGCCAAGCAAACAAAGAACATAAACTACCCCATCCTATTTACAGTTATCAGCAGCTGGTATCTCTCTGTCTAGCCACTATTCTCCAAATTCGACCGTTTGCTTCCGATACCCCACACCCCTTCCCACTATGGACTGCTGACATTCACCCACCCAGCTTCCCACACAACACAATAATCATGAACCCACATGAATGGCCGCCCCTGACTCCAAACATGGCTGTCTTGCAAATGCCTGACTCATGAGCATCTCTAAAAAGGACAACCTTTATTTCAGATAATAAACATTTCAGCCCCAGAGCCCATTCATTATCTTTACTTGGATTAATTATTTAAGAAAGAAAAAAAGAGCCGTATAATTGCTCATACTGTTATATGAGGCATATTGAGATTATAAGGTTGATTCTGTATACGACACATTCTGAGATGTCGTCTCTACAACTGGCCACAGTATACAGCGTTGAGAACTCGAAAAAGATGCATTTGCAACAGCCATACCGCTATTGTCTTATCGATCTTTGCATGGCATCTGTCCTGGAAGACCTTCTCACATGAATTTTACAGCATCCAATGCACAAACATGCATAATATGTGTCTCTCCTTTTGTAGATATTTTTTTTGGTGTTGTCTTTTATGTACACGTGTTCACTATATGATATATTGGCACTGTCACAGTTATTGGATGTTTATTCATTTTATTCCAGGCTTGTTTTTTTCTTATGTGCAGGCTCTCGTCATATTCCAGCCTAGGCCTACATGCTAGAAGGTTTTGAATGCATAATTATCTTAAGCTTCTCCCTAGACATTCCATTTACAGGATATGATTTATTTATGAACTTCTTAACGTCATGTGATACTGTTTTTATTTTTTTTATTGGACATGTGTTTTATTGCCAGTCAAAATGAGACTTAAGTCGGTTTTTGTTGGTGATATGATATAGAAGCTCATTCTTCACGCTTGTTCCACGTTTTGATTGGAGTTGTTTATGCTGCAAAGATCTTCCATTTATCTTCTTTTACCTACTAGAATAATGTAGAGTTTTTACTTGTTATTATATCTCAGCTTTACAAGCTAAACCACGCGTGTCTCATTGTTTTCCGTTGAACAGCAGGCTCAGAGCACTCAATTTTTCTAAACCTCAAAAAAAAAAAACGACTGATGAAGCAAACGTGAAATGAGTGAAATAAAACTTGTGTACGAAAAAAGTCAGAGAAAATCATGACCTGACATTTATCTTGCCCAATGTAATAGTTTGAAGTGGCCAGTGCACAGTCATCTGCTACGATGGCAAAGACATTTTAGTAAAAATCATAACTGAAGAGAGAGTTTGCATGATAGAAATAATCTGTTATGCCTGACAAAAGCTCAGATGTATCCACTATCCCTAATTACCAGTCTTTTCTCCATACCATCAATGGTTTTGTGTGGCAGATATGATTTGCCCAGTTCAGCTGTATCCACTATCCATTATTACCAATGTTTATCCACACCATCAATGGTTTTGTGTGGCAGGTATGATTTGCTCAGGTCAGGTGTATGCATTATCCATAATTACCAATCTTTTATCCACACAATCAATGGTTTTGTGTGGCAGATATGATTTCACTCTTCATTTGCGCAGCTCAGATGTATCCACTATCCATATTACCAATCTCTTATCCACATACACACTACCAGATGGTCCTATCACTTTTAGAGGCCCCTGACATCTCAGATTCTAATCTAGCGACATAAGTCTCATTTTGACTGGCATTATGATATTGTTCATTTATGCCAAGTCTTTTTGGCACTAGCTCCTCACAGATGCCAGACAAAACGTGATTATATCGGGTATCATTTTGTATGTTACGTTCAAACGTGTTGCAGTTGTAGTTTTGCTTCAGATTTCCACAGAAACTGATTCACAGAGAAGTCGTTATTTTCTACAAAATGTCGTTATTTTCTATAAAATGTCGTTATTTACTATAAAATGTCGTTAATTTCTATAAAATGTCGTTATTTTCTATAAAACCATCTCAATATCTGACCTCTCCGTTTTGATCTCCACTGTGCGGAAGAGAACAATTTGCTGCTTCTGCGAAATTCGTTGCGTTTGCCGAGTTTACACCTTTAATCCGTCGAAGGCGACCTTTCTAAGAAACAATCAGAAATTCTTTGCTTGTTTCCGAGTTTGCCGATTAATCGAACATAGCGCGTAATGGGAAAAAGCATGCCTTCGTACATCACTCTCATGGTGCGTTCGCCAAATTATTTAGGAAAAAAAACAACTGCCGTCACATTATTGCATCAAGCGAGTTGTAAATTTGGCAGGAATATTGTGCTATTGCTGTTTTCAGCCTGAAGGTCTGAACTCGTAATACATAATGGGAAAAGGGCAATTATTATTCTGTTTCTTGGTTTCTTGTATGCTGTAGTATGTACGAGCAAGCCTGTATATAGATGTATACGTGTGTGTATGTATGTGTACATAATATGTGTGTGTATGTGTTTGTGTGTGTATGTGTATGTGTACATGTGTGTGTGTGTGCGTGTGTGTGTGTTTGTTTGTCTGTGTGTGTGTGTGTGTGTGTGTGTGTGTGTGTGTGTGCGTGTGTGTGTGTGT
>JAWQUT010000376.1:168000-182756 GCA_033807755.1 Ellobium chinense | reverse complement strand
CCTTCTTTACACCATCTTTGCCACTCTACAGCGATAATTTCTGTATTCCATAGCTAGCTCCCTTTATCTTTCTCTTACCTCAGTCTGTTTCCCACCTTCTCAAAACCTGGGTGACGCCTTGGTTCCTATTCTATCTGAACTCCCCTCACCTCTCTCTCTCTCTCTCTTTGTTTTCTTTAGTGAACTCTGATCGTACTCTTTGAAATTAGCACCCTTATAAAGCCTTAGATCTCCTCATATGTCTTCTTCTTCCTTATCATTATTATTATTAATATTATTCCTGATGAAGGAATTTTTAATTCCGAAAATTTGACTTTTCATTATTGTGTACTTCTTTTTATAATTTAAATTAAATTACATTTCACTACACTGGTGGACGACTTTTTAATTTTTTTTTTTTGTGTGAAACAACGATAGGATCTCTTAACCATCTTAAGATTAACATGAACGCCGTATGTTAAATGCTACTAATGGTGCATTCAGCACCCATGCATTAATGTAATTCTTATGATGGTAAGAGATCTCACTGTTAATGCGCAAGCTCTCAGTTCAGATCTAACTATCCTTACGCTTATTCTGGCTACGATTGTTAATCGAAAATAATGATGAATATTCATTTTGCACTACAAACTGCCTTATGCAGCCTAGTAGAATGATAATTCATGCGCACTCTGGTGAGACAAATTTTGTGTGTGTGTGTGTGTGTGTGTGTGTGTGTGTGTGTGTGTGTGTGTGTGTGTGTGTGTGTGTGTGTGTGTGTGTGTGTGTGTGTGTGTGTTTGTGTGTGAGTCTAGGTTGTTTTTTTTCTCTGAGACCGAAAAAATAGAAAACGATAATATTCTAAGCATGAGCCAACAGAGAAGAAAAGTCGTGAACAATTTTAGCCTAGACTACATGTATCTTTGTCTTTGAGCAGGGTTAAAAAAGGCACTTTCAATGCTTTATAATGCACCGAAAAGTAAATTATTTAGCAAACATAAAAATGATCGATTCTTTTGTCATGCACACTCCTAAAGTATCGATAAGTTTGTGGCTGAAAACATATGTAGCCGAAAGCAACCATTTTATTTGAAGCCGAAAACAAATGGGATTCCTGAATCATGCTCCTACTTGCTATCTTTCCTTTTTTTTTTCTTCCCCCGTCTTTCTGTCTGTCAAGCTCCTGTCCAAAGTTGCTCCAAGCCAAAACAATCCTCACCAGTATCAATTTCCAATCATGATCCGCCATGCCCAATGAGGACTTAAGCAATTTGATCATGGCTGTGATTAAACACTGCGTGGTGCCTCAAGCAACAACGGGGCGTTTCAATTAGAAAAACGTCGTAGATAGCAGATTGAGAAAAAAATAGTAAAAATACAATAATGACTGAGTCATTTGCAAATACAGTAATGACTTAGTCATTTGCAACTACAGTAATGACTAAGTCATAACAATATGCAAGTATAGTCATGACTAAGCCATTTGCAAATACAGTAATGACTAAGTCATTAGCAAATACAGTAATGACTAAATCATTTGCATATACAGTAATGACTTAGTCATATGCAACTACAATAATGACTAAGTCATAATAATATGCATGTATAGTCATGACTAAGCCATTAGTAAGTATAATAATGACTAGGTCATTTGTAAGTATAGTGATGACCAAGTAATGTGTAAGTATAGTAATGATTATGTGATTTGTAAGTATAGTAATGACCAAGTTATTTGTAAATTTAGTAATGACCAAGTTATTTGTAAGTACAATAATAACTAAGTCATTTGCAAATACAGTAATGACTAAGACCGCAGCTAGTGATGAAGCCTTAAAGAAACCGGCAATATCTAGCAGAGGTCTCACTACACACTTAGTGGAGTTCATTCTTAACACGTTTAATCGTTATCCCTGCGCAACAAAAATAATGCAATATGAAATGCTTTTATAAGTACTGAAAAAAAAAAAGACATTGTTGACAAGATAAGTACAAAGCAGGATATTTTGGTAAAGTCATTTCGTTTTAGTCATTTCGTGCCTGATCTAGGGGTATCATTTTGCAACATTTCACATTTCAGCTAATTTTTCGTCCGAAACAAGGAGACATTTACCACTAACAGTGGAAAATCTAGAATTATTCACGACACAGCTACAGAATAGATAAGAATTTAAGATGTCAAATGGCCGAAATTGCACCACGTCCTATTTTATGTCGCTGTTTTGTGCAGCCCTGTTTTATTCTATAACCGTCTTTATTCATCGACATCGTCGTTACATCTCTAAATCCATCGGTGGTTTCATTGCACACTTTTATACCGTTTGGCTGGCAAGACGCAACGACCCACGTTCACCTAATTTAATAGCTGTTTGGTGGATCGCCTGTATAGCCCATAATCTCTCCTTAAGTACTTTGTCTTGAGAAATCTCTTCGAATAAACTTCCTTTATCCCTTTTAATCAATCGACAGCACTATACAGCATTGTTCCTTACGAGATTAATTCCTAATTTTATGAAGGGAATTGCCAGCATAGGCGAGCAGGGGAGGATAACAATTCTAACAGTAGACTAAAGCGACAGAGATCACAACGTTCTTTTTTAGCCGAGCTCAAACTTTCAGCGTACTGTAAATGAAGGCCCTGGGGGTCATTACAAAGTTGACTCCAGCAGTCGACGGAAATCATAACGTTTTGACTCAAAAAAAACCAAAACAGCTGGTACTTTTTTTTTGTTGATAGATTTTATGCGACAGCATCCCAGACAGAATCAGTTCTAAGCTGCTCNCCGCTCGGGGCGTGGGAGCACAGTCTTTATAGACTGGAACCCATGCTCCCCCCGACCCGTGACTAATGCTCCTCATGCCCACGCAACATATCAGTATAATACTATACAGTATAAAATGTCCGGTGTGAGAGAAACAGTGTGAAGAGAGAGATATGCGAGAGATAGAGTGAGAGGTAAAGATATGAATGAGGATGAGTGCTGAGTAGGTGAATCAATCTGTTTATAAGCGCTCAGAGCCTGTTGGAATGGGCGCTATACAAATGTATTGCATTATTATTATTATTATTATTATTATTATTATTATAAAGAGCACACAGTCAGTTTAAACAGGGAATAAAGAAGAGCATGGCACTGTAAGAAAGTTTTGCATTTTTGTAGACATTTTTTTCTGCTAAGGTGATTCCTTTCTCTCTCTTACTCTTACTCATGGAAATGGATAGATTACAAGAGGTATACCTATAAAAAAAATGCCTTTGTACACTCTGTTCATATTGTGCCAGCAGGGACTTTCGTAATTTGTGAAGGTCTGGTTACACACATCATGAGGTTAGATTTAGATTTAAAACCAGGAACACAGGCTGGCAGTTCCATCCGTCCTGCCTTGCATTGTTTTAAAATCTGCATACGAAACCATAGTACACGCCTTTGTGGGCAATGTCCATAAAACAGCAGATCACCCCACACTCTTTGGTACTCTTCAAAGTCATCGCCATATTATTACACTTTAAGACCGATCTTAACCCATTGATCTTCCTCCCTAAGACGAAACGGTAATTGCCCTTTTTCTAGTTGACATTTTTTTTTAAAACGGGAATTCCCGAATTGGCTGGACACCGCTAATCGATGTTCTCGTTACTGGTGCTAAATCGTTGCTTCAATCTGGACAGGTGGTCTTTATGAGTCTGGGCACAGTTTTTGTGTTGTTTTTTCTGGTTGTCATCCTTGGATCTAGTTTGTTTTAAGAAATCTCCTCATTCAAGTTTTCTTTTGTCTCTCTGCTGCAAATTAACGTCTGTGATGCTCATTAGCGTTATCAGGACGGACAGAGTGGCAGAGGGGTAGAGTAGAATCTTGTCTCGTGGAGTGAAATGATCCGGGGATCGAATCTGGCCGGTGGCAGATTTCTCATTGGGGATTTTTCCGGTGTGTGTAAAAGGCACCCTCATGTCGATGGCGGGGCCACCTTGACATAGGGGACATTGACTCTAGCCAAATAAAAAGAAGAAGAAAGCAAAATGGCCTGACGGTAATGGTGGGCCGATACCCGAATTTTTAAGTATTGCGATCCCTAGCGGTGTTCTAAATATCAAAACTATCGATTGCATTTCGATTAAGATAATTCCTGGCGGGTAAGCATGCTAGTGCCTCGATACCTGCTGATATTTTGTTAAATTCCGATACTTTTGATATCGTTGGGTTTTGCACAAAGAGAACAATATTAATATTGATCTGAGGAGGGTGGATTTTAATTTCATACAGTTCAATATTATGGATACCTCCAATACCATCTATTCTTTTGATACCTTCGAGCACTAAGGAAATCCGGAAGCTAATTTGGTATTGACAATCGGAAGTTGTTCGATATTAAATTCGATACTGTCAATATCAGTCGGCAATGCACGAAGGTGTCTGGTAACTAGCTTGGAAATGGGGATAGTAAGGAGCCTGAAATTAATTTTGACATTTTTAGTACTTCTGATCCCGAATCTGAATTTCTAACTTTCGAAAGTACTGATACTCAGAAACGATACTGCCACCATTGTCTGAGATAGGTTCGAAACCTTATCTCTGATAAGCACAGCACTGCTGGATAGGCAGACCTACAGTTTAGATCTAACATGAAGCAAAAATACAATCATTTATAGGCTAGAGCTCTTTCCTACTCTCCCCATGAGCAACCACCTCTGCCTGTTGAACTTTAACTTTGGTATTTATATCTGACCAGAAAAAGAAAACGCTTAAATTTACGACATCGAAAACGCGGCGAAGAAGCCACAGAATATAATGAACAATTCAAAAAAAGTTTGTTGTTGTTTTAAGGTGTGCCTTTTGGCGCTATAGCGAGTGACTGGGTCACGGTCTAGACGTAAACCTTCTAAGACACCAACAACAATTTGTAACAATCTGTCCCCAGTATCTGGCTCTTGAAGGCCACTGATCTGCGTTCAGCACCGGTGCTATGGAAAAAAAAATGTTTATAAACTAATCTGTTTATACATGAATCTTTGAAGCTGTAAGATTCTACGCGCCACATGCATAATGCCGTCTAATCCAGAGCGTATATCTATGTGCAGTCTGTGCATACATGGAACAAAAGTCTGAGTTCAGGGGGAAGCACTGGTTCCAGCCACTCAACCAATCTTATTCCCCGTTCCCTCCATATTTATCCTCCATCTTTCCTTTCTTCCTGAGTCGCTTCATCCTTCCTCGTCTCATTCTCCTTCTCTCACTCTTACTTTCGACTCAGCACTCGCTGCTCCCTTAGCCCTTGTGACATCTTTCTGTTTCGCCAGATGATATAATATCGTTGTGTGTGTCACATGTCACGAAGAAGGCCAGGACGTTATTAGGCCAAATATAATCCTGTTTGTGATAATGCTTTGAGTCCATCAAGCACTTATAGGGTCTCCCAACATACGGTAAGACAAAACAAATCCTATTTTTTTTTGCTGGTTTGGAAGAAGGGAGAGAGAGAGAAAATATAAGTTGAGGGGAAGGGGGAGGGGAGGGAGGAAGAAGGGGTCAACAAGTAAGATTAAAGTTGTGCCATCAGATCGTTACCTTTAGCAGGTAAGCTGCGCCTATGAATGGGCATAAGAAACTGCCTCGGCTCAGATGGATGTGAAATCATGTTTTAAAAAATAGACGTTTTTATAATCAGTTGAACGGCTTTATGACAACAACCCTTAAACGCCAGTGGGGAATTAGGGCCAAAGTAACCGCATAAAAAGCATCTTTTTAATTTTAATCAAAGGTGAAATATAAAGGTGAACTATTGTAGGAGGGATATCGTTCCATGGAATGAAATTATGCTTGTGTACTAAATAACCTTACTGGCTCTAAAATTGGCAAACTATACTAAAACGTTAGGTTGGTGGATTAATCGTTTTATCAGGAAGCCCTTCTACAAAGTTTCTATGCAGTATGAAATGGTTTACTTGTGACATTCGGAAAATAAATCACCCTCCAGTGTCAACCTTGCGTTTGAATTTAAATTAGTGAAGTGTCCATCATGCCTCACCTCTCCTGTTATACCCCAGACGGGCCCTTTAAGGTTACAGAAGCCTAATCCAATTTCACTCTTTGAGCCAATAAACGGTTTTCTCTACGTCACTTACAAGAAATTCCACAATCTCTAAGTCTTCTTTAATAGTTTGCAGCATTCAATGAGCTTATTAAAAATGATGTATAAAATATAGGTCTTTCAGTTCGTCTTCGAACTACAAATCGACACATCGAAAGCTGTAAACAAGCTAACTAGAAGTGCTCCGCACAGAAGGCCACACCAAAACCGAAGTGAATGACCCAAACTTCAGGTTTAGTTTACAAATTCAGGGCGGGATACAAACTAATTCGCAGGTAGGTTCACAAATCTAAGGCCCATTCTCCTTTGGACAGATTTTTTACTATCTTCCTAACGCATATTATGACAAAATGCTATTTTCATCCAATTAGAAGTCTGTAACCTGAAATCTTCGGTTCTGATGTAATTGTCGCTAAAAATACTGTGTGAGTAAATTGTTAACTGCAAGATTCCCTTCATATCAGTGGGCGGTTGACAACTGGGAGTACCTAAGAAGAAATATTCTCCAGTGCACGTAATAATTCTGGGTTTGAGTTCATCATATCAAAAAATTCAATGCACTTATGATGAAATCCTCATTATATTTGTCCTAATTATGATTGGATCAGTTCATATGCAAAATGTGGGTCTCTTTATTTCTTCCCCGAGTGCGGATGACGACAAAAAGACATCGCCGCTTTCTTAACACTCAGAGGTCACACTCGTCATTTATTTTCTCTTTTGTTAATTCCATAGAGAGTAGTGAAGCGAATAGCTTGGATAGTGGTCCTCACATTTGTATGACATAAGAACCCCAAGAATAATTTGATAAACCCTTGTACTGTAGTAAGTCTAAATAACATGACCAGCAGCAGTGTGTCTTTCAGTGGTACTAGGGTTTGTCTCCCGTTGTTACCTTTAATTTATTGCATATTGCAGGGAAGGAGAAATTCCGTAACTATATTACTGGCTCATTAAACTGTAAATTATGACCCCTTTTTTTTCTTTCTTTCTTTCTTTCTTTCTTTCTTTCTTTCTTTCTTTCTTTCTTTCTTTCTTTGGAACTCTAGTCATCCTACATATCAACAGCCATTTTGATCCAGGGCCTTGTTCTGCCTGTCCACCCTCACTGTTGGCTGTTAAATATATACGTGTCAACATACAGAAATGTATGTACCATACTTTTAGAATCCCTGTAATCTGGTTATTTTGTTGCTGCTTCTTTCATCTTATTACAAAGGCATCCTTAGAGCTTTTGTTGACTGTGTGGGAGAAGAGCCATTTAGGTCATTAGGTCTTGCTAGCTGATGAGGAAGGGGATTATTGTAAGGCTAGATGAGAGGCATCACCGGTACAATGACATCACCTTATCACTGTCCAGTTAATTGCATCGGCGGGCTTAATTCAGCATTAATGTTTCTTTGAAACAGTTAAGTGATAATCGCGGCGCTTTTTAATAGCGTTTTTGAAAACATATTGTAGAGAGCTTGCCATCTAGGATTAAATGTATCCAACAGCAGCATCACAGTAAACTTCCCTGGAAGAGGTTGAGAATATTATAGAATAAGTTGGCTAAATAACAATAAAAACAATAATAATTGTAATAATAATAATAATAATAATAATAATAATTGTAATAAAAGTAATAATAATAATAATAAAATCAGAAATAATAATAATAATAGTAATAATAATAATAATAATGTGAAGTGGTGGAGGGGGGTCATGCACATATACAAGACTTAATATCATTATTATTACCCCTATCATTCTTCTTCCTCGTATCATTATTATCAATGCAGCGAAGTATCTCCACCAACTAGACTATTGGCCTTACGAATAATCTATACACTAATTAACTGTAGTGAACATTACTAATGTTTTAGGAGTTTCCCAGGCGTTAACTAAGGTACGATTTATGCATAAGGCCACTGCTATTAAAACAGTTTAAAATAACTAACAAGGCAGTTGAAATTTTCACCAAGGCTAGGAAGCAGCACAAGTTCTGATTGACAATTTTTGTGTTTTATTTCATTCATCAGGTTTCTGTTTGTTTCCTTTCTGGCCTTAAAGTTTTGAACTACACCAGCAGAGATCTGATTGCTCCAGGAACATTCAGGGCAGGGACGTCGGACATCATTCTCAGGCATGGCTAAGGACAAAGAAGACAAGAAAAGATATATAATAATAATAATGATATTAATAATAATGATGATAATTGTAATAATGATAATAATGATATAATAAAAATCATAATAATAATGCTGTTTCTAAGTCCAGGCTAATGCCTACTCACGCGATTGCACAATATTTTTTACTCCGGAAGGCCAGATCACTTTAGGATTTTCTCAACTCCCTGGAGGGTATAGAGTGCCGCTGGCATTTGGAGGCGCCGCGCTGATCACTACCTTTCTGATAATATTTGTCACTATCTATAGCCAGGTACCCATTTTACATACGGTTGGACCGAGGAAAATATGGATGAAATGCTTTCCCAAGGCACTTACAGCATGAATGGGAATCGAACCCTTGACCTTTAGATCTTGAATCCACCGCCACGACCATTCCACCACACTGCTCCACAGCACACAGAGGCATCTTAGAAGAAGAGAGATAGAAAGTAGAACAGAAGAATAAAATAGACGGACGAGAGAAAGAAAAAATGGTTTAAAAAATGGTGAGAGAAGGGTGGATAAATTTTCCTGAAAATATATCCAGGAGGACTGAAATTAGTGAAATATGAAATAATGTATGAAACTAACCGCAGAAAAAGAAACTAAAGGAAGGAACGTACATACAGAAGGATTGAATTATGAAATAAAGTATGGATTTCATTCGAGAACAATTTTTTTTTTAAAAAGGAAGAAATGTACAAAAAGATATACAAGAGAGAACACAATAAAGAAAATAGACTAGAGAAAGCCTGAAAATAAAGAAAAACAAAAAAATGGTATATCAAAATTTAGCTACAGGTGTAAAGAAAATAAATGAGGGATTGAAAGAGTGAAAGAAAAGTCTAAATATAACGATGAAAATTATAAGCTGTAGTGGGCGTGGTTTTAGCTCGTTATATTCCCAGAAAGAGAGCAAAACGAATAAACATGTAACGAAAAGGAAGCTTGTGAAAATCAGACACGAAAAAAACGAAAAAAAAAAAAGTCGAGTGATTATCCTTATAATACAGAAATTTTCCACCCAATGCAGTGATTAACGCTGTGTCAATATTAGTTTTTGTCCCCCAGGATTATTTTCACACGACAACATTTTTGTAACTGAACACCGCCTGCGAGCTTCGGGTTTTTACAGAAAGCCTGTTAGAGCATGGCCTACATAACAGTTTTGAACTTGTATGCTGTTGCAAGAATGTGTTTTAGATTTTTCATGGAGCCTATGAATAGGACACTGCTTGTTATGCAGAATTTTGGTGCATCAAAGTGTAAAGTTCAATATTCTGGTATAATCATTTGAAATAAAAAGCATTGGACAGAATTGTTAATTATCATGACTGATGATTTAAAGACACTTCGCTTATAATGTTTGCAATTCTCAGAACTGTGAGATTCGATTTCGCTTATTAGCAATGCACTTAATAGTAACGTTTTCCAGATAACAGAATACTGCCCTTCAGAGAATGAATCAGCATGAATAGAAATAATGAAATACGAACCAATAGCTTCATTTACCTTTTCAACATTTTTTTACACCTTGATTTATTTTCTTAAACGTTTTAAAAAGAACTTGCGTAGACATCATATGTAATTTGGATATTTCTGACTCCACCATGGGGATCCTGCACCTCATGTGATGCGTTGAAAAGACTCTTAAATAAGTCTACAACACACACAACAGAACACTGCATGTTCTATCTAAAAGTAACTAGATAATAGCAGTTCTTCTTAAATGCACGTTATCTCATGCCTCCGGGAATTGCGATTACACTTAATTAATTTCACAAATTTATAGTTTATCCAACGAAAGCACACCCCCTCATCCGACACCCCAGCATGTAGCAGTACTAATGTCTACAACCCTCAAGCATGTACAGTATCGCTACTAGCCCTCAGCAGTCTCGTTCAAAAGGGTTTCAACGATCACAAAACAGACAATCTCCAAGATCAAAAAGATGTGAATACTCGTGTCTGAGTGCTCGACAGCCGATCTGTGAACTGAAGAGTTCCGTTTTTAGTCGTCCAGTGCTTGCTTAACGCTCTCTAGTCTCAGGAAGAAAATAAGGGTATTATAGGCGATGCTGTCTGCTCTTGTGTAAGGGGTAACGTGCAATGCTTCCGTCTCTTCTAAGGTATTAACAGGGTATTATGTTTTGCAGTGGTTCATAGTGTTAAATGAAGTACGTCGTGACCTAGAATATCATGTACTAGAGGGAAAACATAGAGACAGACACAGACACACACATACACACACAATCACACACACACAGACATATAAATACACACACACGTTCACACACACACACGCACACACACACACACACACACACACACCCACACCCACACAGATACACAAACATACACACTCACACAACAAATGTACACACAATGCACACACACACACACACACACACACACACACACACACACACACACACACACAAACACACACACATCGTCAAAATCATTGACATGCCGGCCTCCGCGTCCCTGATTTTCTGTGTGAAATCTCTCTCACAGACTCGAAAGTTTAGACAAATATCTTCGAGTTTTTGAGACCCCACATTGGTCGTTCGGGCTGTGAGTTGTTGTTTTTTTTTCTTCTTTGTTAAATGAGCAATAATCATGTCTTTTCAATAACATTCAGGTGCATTGATATTCAAATTCCGCTGTCGGGGTCCGTTGCACAACCATTTTTGAAAGTATTTTTTATGTACAGTTGGTTTGTAGTGCGTTTTACTGTATTCTTGGTACTCTTCTTTTTTTGTGTACAGAGCAGTGTTAAAGCAAAATAAATATGTTTAAACATTAAGAGCAATGGCTATTCAGATATCGATTTCAGCATTTGAATGTAACAGACAGACAGACAGACAGACAGACAGACAGACAGACAGACAGACAGACAGACAGACAGATGAATAAGAGCACAAAAAATATTGATGCTCACCTGCCAGCCGAGTGAACCCCGCCCACTAAAAAAGAAGTTCTGTCGGAAAACCGTTTATAGGAATCCAGCGCTATTATCAACTCTTTTGCAACTCCCACGAAAAAAATACAGTGGTAAATGTCGCTTGTATTTCGTAACAAACAAGTAAATGTTTTGTTGCCTCGGTTTAAGGTTTGTGACACCTATTAGAGGGGCAAATCACTCGTGTACAACCCAATTAATCCGCTAATATATAAAATCCCCCTTTTTTGGGGCCCTGCCAGCCAGTGTTAGGGTGTAGAAATGTGTAAAAATGACCTGTGATCTAAATAAAGCATCCAATTTTAAAGTTTCAGGTACAATTTGAGCCTTCTAGATAAAAAAATAAAATGTGTAGACCTATGTATTCGCACGCGGTCAAAACCAGCCAAATGAAAATTTGGGGACCAAATCAGAATTTGAGGTGATCTTTTTCAAAAGACGTGTGAAAAATTTTGGGCGTTGACCCCAATTTTTCTTCTCGTTAAAAGATCGGGCAAAAGAAGTACTTTAACCTCCATGGAAGAAATTTCCCCAAATCACAGTGGTATATTTAGAATAACGCAAAATGTTAATAGGGCCAAAAGAAGAAAAAACAATAGGTGTCAAAGACCGTTAAAATATCCAACTCCATGGAAAGAAGCATCTAAACACAAGGGGAATAACCGATGAAATATCTACTACGATTATTTCTTTTTTACACCGTTACATCCCTTGACTTGTTAACTTTGCGAAATTTGACACTGACTTCGTAATCTATAATTTTTCATGCTTCCTTGTCATTACGTTTAATGTTATTTTCACTAACAATGGGCTGATGGCTGGGAGACTGTACTCACTTAAAAAAAACCAAAACCAACCTATAGTTACAGGCAGTATAAAATTGTGTAAAGGACAATTTCCAACAGACTTGCCTTTTTAGAGAGAGAGGAAGAGAGAGAGAGAGAGAGAGAGAGAGAGAGAAAGAGAGAGAGAAAAGATTAGACAGGAAGGAAAAATAAAGAAAGATTGACAGAGACTAAAAAATCTCAACAATAAAACGCTCACAACTATCGTGACAAAATATTATGTCGCCAAGTGTTCACAAGGGAGACTACAGAAATGATTTCAGAAGGATATAAATTTCTTGGGTTGTTTCCCCTGATCAATGCCCTTCGCAGTTGTGAGTGATAACGATGTAATGATGCTGGGCGTGATACTAACAGCTAACCTTCATAGTGTTTATAATGGTGATGGTTGTGGTGCTGATGGCTGTAGGGGTGATGGTGTTAATGGTAGTGGTTGTATGGTGATAATGGCGATAGTCTGAGTAATGTAGGAAAAGAAGCAGAGTATGACTGTGAATAACTTAATGTTAGAATTGCAGCACAGTGGTTCTCTTTGTCACTCTCTCTCTCTCTCTCTCTCTCTCTCTCTCTCTCTCTCTCTCTCTCTCTCCATCTCTCTTTTTCTCTCTTTTTAACTCCTCAGTCTATGACCATCTTTTTTTTTTCTTTTTTTCTTACTTTCTCTTTGTCACTCTCTCTCTCTCTCTCTCTCTCTCTTTTTCTCTCTTTTTAACTCCTCAATCTATGGCCATCTTTCTTTCTTTCTTTCTTTGCCACAAGTATGCAAAAAGGCATAAATACGGCATTCGCCAATCGCCATTCGTAGAACTGCCTTTCGCAAATTGGAACCAGCTTTGTAAAATGGCAAAGAGATCCAAAATTTGATGAAACATTCGCCCACGTCCGAAAATATCTGACACAACCCCAGACGAAGATGTCGCCTTTCCACTGTATTGAAACATGGTGAACCGGAAATTAGCAGCCTCACCCGTTTTCAAAAAAGAGCTCGAGAATACGTGATTACCCCCATCTCATTAAGAAAATCTATGGAAAGACTGAGGGAAAAGGGGATCAGTCGCGACATGGCCAGAGAAACCATTTGCGTGGGAGGCAATACAGGGAGACCAATCAAGAAATGATGAGGACAGTGTTGCCACCTGTGGGGATTTTCCCCAACGGTAGGGTAAAAAAAAACTTCACGAAAAGTTGAGCAAAATCGCGTTTCTTAAGTTATTGAAGAAAAATCGTGAAATATTGGGTTAAGTGGAAAATTCCTGGCTTTCTTTTTATTCTTCCTTTTTTTAAAATAAAACAGTACTTAACTATTCTAGAATCTATTTTTTTACTTTATGAAGAGAAAAATCACCCTTATTGTCGGGGAAAAGCTCATGATGGAGGCGGCAACCCTGGATGAGAACTGTCAACCACTTTTCTCTTTGATCACTGTCACCAAGAAAAGCTGAAGAGAAATGAACTTGCACTCTCTGTCGTGATGTCGCCCTTGAGACAAGTAACAATTTTGATTCGGGACTAGTGTTGTCTGCTCTGTACTAAAGACAGACAAAGTCTGGCTTAACTAAAGCCATTACCGAAAGATCACAAACATGTCCCTTCAGTTCACTCTGACTTTTCAGCAACCATGGAAATTATCTATGCAGTATTTTCTTACAATGGCTTATGAAAAGGTCACTTTTGTCTCGGCTAAACTTGACTGTCGCCACGTGAGGTAGCGTGGTCTACATGCTACGGAGTTGGATTCAAGATCTAAAGGTCGTGGGTTCGATTCCTGACCACTGTCGTGTTGTAAGTACTTTGGGAAAGTATTTTACTCACATTTTCCTCCGTCAACCCATCTGTAAAATAGATACCTGGCCGCTGGCAGTGAAAGATGTTGTCAGAATGTTAGTGATCATTGCCTATAAATAGCAGCGGCACCCTAGGGAGCTGAGAAAGTCCTAGAGTGATCTGGCCCGCTGGGATAATAATAAGGTGAGGTTGTGTGCGCGGGCATTAAGGCGGATACAAGACTTATAAACCCTATGGCTATTATAATTATTATTATGAAAATCGACATAGTAAAATTTTCAGAGTCATATAAAACTTGCTTTTGGAAATCATGGAACTGATAATATAGGTACGCACTAGTGTCATTGAAATGTTTCTGTCCGAAAACTGGGTCAATGTCGACAGCATATGGTATTATGTATCGATTACAAATTTTAATCTTATCTATTAATCTAAGTGTGGAGGTATATTATGAGAGAGAGAGAGAGAGAGAGAGAGATAGAGAGAGAGAGAGAGAGAGAGAGAGAGAGAGAGACACACACACACACACACAGAGAAAGAGAGGAGTATAAGGAAGTATGGATGAGAACGCGAAATATAGAAGATTGGTTTTGATGAGGAAGCGGATGAATGACTTGTTAAAATAAGGCCATAGATTACTTGGCAGTTTACGGCTGGGTGGTCTGAGCTAAATAAACGTGTTGTTTTTGTTATTGTCATAATACACTGTTCTTTGACATTTTTCCGAACGACACGAACTATTGCCCAAAACTGGCGATTATCCTTCCAATGTGGGTGGCTATTGAAGAGATCCGGTGAGGTTTATTTGCCTGAGGCAGGGTGCACTTTTCCCCCACAAGGTTTTGTGTTTTCTTGTCTCCTGTTTTCTTTATATAATGCTGGGGGAAACTAAAACAAGAATCTCATATTGTCAGCGGCGTGGTAAATGGAGGGTTCGGGTTGGGAGTG
>JAWQUT010000376.1:135021-167849 GCA_033807755.1 Ellobium chinense | reverse complement strand
CATAAATTCATATCTATCTAATAATATATGTTCTTTTAATAAGAAAGCCTCTTTCAACAACAACAAACTTAACAACAATTGTTTCTACTTGAGATACCTCTCCTTCCCCGCTACCCCCACCCCCTCACCCTACTCACAGCAGATACGCCAATACTCTATTCTCCACTTCATAAGCGATCTGTGCCTCAGGGCTTCGCGGAGCAACGTTGCTATGGCAGTTTTTGGCAGCTTGTAGGGTAAACTTTGACAGAATAACTGTCTTGAGACTGACAATGCGGCCAGCCAAACCCAATCTGCACTACAGTAAATGAGGCCATTCGACAACTGTATCTAAACACGCCCATCACCCTTTTGTCCCACGAGGATAAAAATCTCAGCCATCTTCTTCCCGTCATAAAGACACTTCCTGTCCCACACCGAATTGCCCTCGGTTTCATTACACAAAAATATAATGTGAACAAAAAGAGAAATGTATACTGCAACGTTATATTGTGAAATGGGTAATGTTTGTCTTGCAACATCGTCACGCTCATAAGTTATTGCCTAGGTCATTTTTTTGCCATTTTGAGCAAGGAAGAAAAAACTGTTTGTTGTGATTACTGAACTTCACAAACATTATTAGCAAAAGTGTTATTCAGCAGTCAAGCAGTTTAAAATGCATTTAATAAATACCACACATAACTCAATGATGCCATTGACTGAGATCCCTGCACCAATGGTAACAGCTTCTTCGGCCAAAAAAATAAATGACTTAGGCAATTATCTTAAGAGCGTGACGACAGAGCACTCATGAATAACTAACTCTCTAAGTCATCCGAGACTNTTCGAAGATGCCCCCCCCCCCCTCTTTTTTGCAGTGTTACCCAGGCAAAAGTTTGGGAGCTGTAAAATAGGACTGCATGAAGGATTGGAAAGCTATTTGTTGCGGCAAGAAAAAGTTTATGTCGTTATCTCTTGTTATGTCGTTAGTCCCTGGAAAACAAAGACGTTGATTCTTCCAAAATAACAGCGAAATCGCATTTTGCCGACATATATTTTTCAGGGTGAAATTGTGGCATAGTTGCAACACTATGATAAGCCTGCAGCATGTTCTCTGGCAGAGTTACATTCCCTTGATAATATGAGTTGTTATTGTTACTGAACTTAAATAATATGGTTCTGCTGGGTTTAACAAAAAACTTTAAAAATTATTATGTTATTATAATGAATTTATAAAGAAAAGAAAAATAAGTACAGTCGACATTCGTGTCTAAACACATTTTCAGGATTGACAACTAAAATAAGAAACATACAAAGGAAAGCAAGTGAATAGAATTCCGAGGCCCAACAGAAATAGAATCTTAAACAATTGAGAGACACAGCGAGGGGGCGTGAGAATGAGAAACGTTCAGGCATTTGAGGTTTTTTTTTTTAAACAACGGTACACTCAAACACACAGACAAGTCCACAAGTAGACACACACACCCACCATCCCCCCTCCACCCCCACACACACGCACACACATGCATGCACACACACATACACACACACACACACACACACACACACACACACACACACACACACACACACACACACACACCATCAGACACACACACACACCATCACATCCATGTCCACTTTCTATAACAATGACCTAACCTTCACGTCATGCGAACATGGGTTAGAAAAAACACAATAACGTTAATTTCTATAATAGCACTGTTTTAAGATCATTCTGAAATGGAGAAACCGTGTCTCTCGCTTGTTCTAGTTCTATTTCTGCTGGTTCTCGGAGTCCTGTTCCTTTGCTTTTCTTAAGTGTTTCTTATTTTATTTGTCAGTTCTTTGCATACGCAATGTTGATTATTTTTAATAAAGTCAATATTATATTAGTATGAAGTAGCCTGAGCGGATATTAGCCTGGATACGAAGCACTAATAATAATAATAATAAGTACAATAATAATAATAATAATAATAATAATAATAATAATAATAATAATAATAATAATAATAACAACAACAACAACAACAACAACAACAACAATAATAGCAATAACAACAACAACAACAGTTAGTAGTAGTAGTAGTAGTAGTAGTAGTAGTAGTGGTGAAAATAATAATCATATTTTATATCATTATTATTATTGTCATTTATATTACATCTTTCAGAGAGTTTTGTGTAGAGCCTGGACTATATTTAATTTCAGTGAATTGTAGACAAGCCTGAACGCTGACTTTGTTCACTACCCGAAATTCAACTTATATCATTTTCAATATTTCTTTCCAGACAGAATGATTTTTTTTACTTCTGCTGCACTTCAGACTATCAATGTAATTGGACATGTCGTTATGTACACATTCTTTTTTATGTCTTCCCTGCCTTTATTGTATTAGAGAAATTCCAGCCCAATGTCAGGGTAGTTACGCTAAGTTCTGAAAACCTCTCTCCTTATAGCAACCAGTTTCGGTTTATATTTGGTCGGTGTAAGCAAGAGTGGATCATCCCACATGAAGTTTATGCTGCCACTGAGTTATCAAGACTCGTAAAAGAGAAAAGTTGGTGTTAGAAGTTCTAACGGATTGTTTGAGCAAGATTGAGTCATTATGATCTGCTTATAGAAAACTCTTTACCGCTAAAATGGCAAACATGTGGTATGGTCCACTCTTGCTGTACGGCGACTATTTAAAGATTAGATAAGTAACCGCTGGTAGAAATAACCAAAACTAATTGCTCTAAAGTCAAAGCTTTTCAGAAATTTATCTACCAGCCATGACATTCTGCTGGAATTGCCCATAAATGGCTGTTTGGGGAAAATCTTCTTCATTGGGTATTAGAAAATTGCTGGCAGCTATACAACAGATCAAACACCATGTGACTATTGACATTCAAATTGTTGCAATATAACGATACCAATGACCGTCTGCATAATCTGATGTTCGTTAACACGCTGCGGTAACAACAAGAAACTCTCAAACCATTCATATTAGTGTTCACTGTCGCTAACACAGCGCTCATTGGTGTAATGATTATGCATACGGCCACAGAAAAAAAATTCTCTTAAGCTTAACTATTTTCTCCTTGCATTGGCAATAAAGACAGAGTTTGACGCAAATCTCATTCATGGTTTTCATGTTTAAAAGACAGTGTCTCATTTTCCCAGAGATTATTTAGACGACAGAAGCGAAACAGCCAGACAGGCAACAACCAAAGTAAAGACGAACAAAATGTCTATCACATTTGTTTGCAGATTGATATGAAGCAGCGATAGTTTTTATTGAATTCTCCAGAGGCGGTCTGGTTCTGTCTGTTGCCGAATCGCTATATCTATATTACCTCTAATCTGACACGCGTGGGTTTTCATAGATTTTATGGTCCAATGTAGTTGTGTTGCAGGATTTAATTTGTTTGCTTTTTTTCTCTTTTATATCTTCATTTCCCTCAAACTGACCAGTGCGGGTTTTCATAGAGCTACATCTGGAGCATGGCTGCCACTCCGGGTATGATTATTTGATCAGTGGCCTAAGATTACCAAAATTAAACAACAAAAAAAAAATTAAGAGCTGTGTGGTCGAATGGTTGCGGCGTGGCACTCATGATCGAAAGGTTGGGAGTTCAATTCCACCTTCCTGTCGTAGTTGTATTGTAGATTCGTTTTTTTTTTCTGCTTTTTTTTTTTAAGTCTTCATTTCCATCAATCTGACCAGGGCGGGTTTTCATAGAGCTACATCTGGAGGATGTCTGTTACTCTGGGTATAATTATTTGATCTACGGCAACATCTTAGCAAAATTTCCAAAAAAAAAAAGAGAAGAGTTTTACTTGGAGCAACGTAGCCGAATGGTTGCAGCGCTGGACTCAAGATCTGAAGGTAGTGGGTTCGATTCCACGTTCGTGTTGTAAGTGCCTTGGGAAACATTCCATTCACATTTTTTTCTTATTCCATTCGTCGGTAAAATGGGATCCTGGCGAAGGATACATGTTAGTGATCAGCAGCTGCAAATGGCAGCGACGCTAGGGAGTCGAGAAAGTCCTAGAATGAACTGATCTGCTGGGGTAATAACTATAAAGTCGCATGAGCGGGAATCAACCTGGATACGAGAGTTATAAAAGTCATTATTATTGTTATTGCAGTATCATGTATCGATACTACTAAAACAATGTCGGAACACGCTTTTGAATACAGCTTACATTATTGCTTCAGATCTTCCAAGGAACCACCTAGAGTGGCAAATAATCTAAAATATGTCCCGAAATGTCTTTTTTAAACAAATATTTTAGATTCTCTCTCCACCTCGTCAACGGAAACTTCACCTCCACGTCAGTGTGCTCGATTTCGCCGTAATTCAACCCTTTCCCTAATCCCTTTTCTTTGTTAAACAATGACAAATGCTCACTCGTTTACGGCGAAATCAAGTTCGTCCCTCCACATACCCCTTTCAAATAGTAATGGTGACATGGCAAAAATGTGAGTGATAGCTTTGATATGGAGCTAGTGGAAATGATAGAGCTTTAAAAGAATGAATAGAAGCAAATCACAGTTTATTTTTTTCACCCCTATCATGTTTCTGTCTCTCTTTTCAACTCTCTCTATGGGTGTCTTTCTTACGTCCTCTCTGTCTTTCTCTTTCTCTCTCTCTCTCTCTCTCTCTCTCTCTTTTTCTTTCACTCTCTGAATAGTTCGTCCTCTTCCTCCTCCTTTCCCTTGATCAGAAAAATATAATGTGTCCCAAGGATTCGAAGACCTAATTCGATTTTCCTCCTAGCGCCAAGAGGCTATTTCCTGGACAGCCATTTACAAGAACTTCATTAATGATCAAGATTTCTTAAATAATTTTTAACGCCCATTTAGCGTGTAGAAAATGTTAAAATTTTTGGAGTATCGTTAACTTTTTGATCGAACACATTCAAAAAAGTGGGCGCAAAATGGCGGATTGCCTCCAAAATCACATCACTGCAGGCATGAAGTTTTAGGTTCCTTTGACGACAAAACGAAAAAAAAAAGTCGCATTAATCTGCGTCAGGCTCATAATTATGTAGCACTATACTGCACGATGTGTCCGAAATGTAGATTAATCTAACTGTATATTATTATGAACGACTAATAAATCTTATTTACGAATGATTTTTGTCCTATCCTGTTGTACGACGTAATCTTAAATTTTGGATTGCAGGAGCCAAATTGTAAAAGCCTCTTTGAGGAATTTAACAAAAATTTCTCTTCATACCACAGAAACGTTCCAAGAAGGCCAAGGCTAGTCCGCAGGTCTGGTGCCATCATTGAGTTTAAATAATACACTGTATACAGTAAGGGTCCTTCATTTAGATTTTTCACACAGTTTTAATTTAATTGAAAACGGGTTTGCAGATCACAAGTCTACACAGATGAAATCCACTAAATCCATTGGGAAACATTGCTGCAACAACTATTTTTCAACAACTTCAGGAATTTCACCACTCATTCGGCGTGGTTTCATGTTATATGATATTTTTACTATACTAATATTATACTCTGCTATTATTGACTCTAGTGCAAACCTGTTTGTAAACCTTTTGCAACGTTGGATCCTCTCTACAATTAACTATGAGCTATTACGAACAGACATGATAGAGAAACAAATAAGAAATAATCATACGTCTGTAATTACAGACAAGTCGAAGACGCCAGTATCTCCCCAAAAACATTGATACAGGCTTGTAAACTATGCCTATCGAAACATTTATGTATCGATACCTAAACTTCTATGTGGTCTTTCCAATCGACTGCGGGCCATTCCTCTAAACAGGTATATGCTAAAGCAGGAACATATCATGAGTCGCATAAATTTTTCTTTTATTTCTTTACTGAAACAGACAAAGAAAATAATAATGATGGCGACCAGCAATGACTTTGTTATGTATTTGATTTGTAATATTATGTATTTACATATATGATGTGTATTGTTCTATGTGTTTGTATTATGAATGAGAAGTGTAACATAGTTTGACATTTTAAAAACAATTTTTCTACGGGATAATAAAGCCTTTTTTTTTTCAATGTCTTTTCCAGGGCGCCGTAAACTCGAATAAAAAACAACAACAACAACAACAACAACACCAAAGCGCTTTACAAGACAAACATGTCTTACAGACACCTGTCATTTAACTGTACACAATAATTCAGACACTTTTCGCACATTCCAGATCCCTTCTTCTCATCACCGTCCTCATGAACGTCTTCACACCACTTATGTAAACCAATACAAGTGGCGACATTTTTCACAGTACTTTTCGGAAATTTTTCTCACAGTTGTTATTTTTTTTTCATCCCTTATAATTTGATCTCACGCGACCTCACACTATTAAATAACGTTTTTTTTTTTTGTCTTGATAGCGTGTTATACAATAGCCCCAGCCCTGGTTCTGGGGTAAAGTAATTAGAACATCTACGAGGAAAGATGTTTGTTACAACTTAACCCTAAACCATCAGCCTACTGTAAGACGACTAATAACTTGTCGTAATCCACGTTTTTTTTTAAATAAGGAACAAGCTCTAGCCATATTAAGGTACAAGTTCCACTTTGTAAAATCGCACATTTAGTTTTGTGATAATGTCACCCTCATTCCATCTTTCCCTAACTTTTTTTTGTTTTGGCGGGAGGGGTGGGGATGATTTGAGTTGTATCTATTTACTATGAACTTCTAAAAATCGTATTTTTTGTTTTATCTCTCAACCTTACAAGCTAAACCACATCTACCTCATTGTTTTGCTCCGGGCAACAGGTTGAGAACGCTCAATTTCTCGAGACCTCACAAAAAAAAAAGACTTATTAGGCAAGTGTGGAATAAGCGTGATGATTTTTAAAGGGCCATTTCCATGGAATGCTCTCAGCGTCCTTATCCCCAATTCTCTACGTCCCATCCACTGAGCACGACCTCTTGTTTTGATATGTCTTCTCCAGGGGTTTCAGATCAATCGAGCTCCGTTTCTCCGTTTTCCTGTTTGTATTTTTAGAACGTGACCGATGGCTTTTGTTCTCAGTAGACTAAACATTTTCAGATACGGGTATCAAGTGTGGAGATCTTGACCTCTTTCGAGGACGGAAAGAAAGTTATAGAAAAAAAAAGAGGAAATGAGGACGAAGAAGGATGGAGAAATGAAACCAGTATAAAAAGAGGAATGAAAAAGGAACGAAATCAATGTAATATAAGGGAGATAAACAATAGGAGTCAAGAAGAAGAAGAGGAAGACAAAGAAGAAGAAGAAGAAGAAGAAAGACCACCACAGCAGCAGAAGAAAAAGGAGGAAGAAAAAGATATGGAAGAAGAAAAGAAGAACAAATCGAAGCAAAACGGCGATGAAGAGATTAGCAAAGCAGAATAACAAAAATCAAAAACAACGACGAAAAACAAAAATAAAAAAAAAACAAAAGTGCAAGGGGAACGAAACCGAAACAAAAAGACGGGGCAAAAAAATCAAAAGAAAGCGTGGAAAAGGACATAAATAAAATATGAAGAACAATTAATTCGAAACAAAATCGAAGTAAGAGGGACATGCAGTGGACGAAGATAGAGAAATAGAAGTGGCAGAAAAACAAGACAGGGCTTAAGTAAGTATGGAAAAATGGAGAAAAAAAACAAACAAATTGTATTCTTGTATTTTTGGAGTCTTAAGATGAAATTCCTCGAAGACATGCGAGAAGCTTGGCGTGATTGAAAACTCTTGCAAAATCGTGAGAATATCTTCTAAAAACTTGAAATGATATGTCCTGTGGGATGTAAAATCTCCGACATGGCACTTGAATTTCTTGAAACTGTCTCTGCTTTCTGGGCAATCTTCCCACGTGCTTTGACAATCTCGACGTCGTCTCAAGGCCATCATGAGATTTTGAATTCATTACAATAAGTATTATAGTCCTATGGGGGCAGCATGGCCGTGCGGTTTGTGACTCATTCTCGCAATCTGATGACCTTATAGTCTGAGGTTTGTGGGTTCGGTTCTCAGATCATGCGTTTAGGCTGTAAATGCCTCTGGCAGACACACTGAACTCCTGATCCCATATCTATTTCAGTCACTTGAACTTCCATGTTCTTTTTCGTCTGAGCCACCTTGCATTACGAGTGCCTTAGAAAAAGACTGCATTCGGGGATCTATCTTAAGATAGTTAGAATTGCAATAACATTATCGGGTTAGAATTAGTTCCCTACACTGAAGGCGCTGCCCAGACAGGTCACAGAGTGGTGTATACCCTCAAGCCCACGCTTTAGAGACGCCCATTTGATTGGGTCGGTCACGGACTTTAGAAGCCATCTTTCGCCCATTAGGAAGACAATGATGAAACAACTTAGAAAATCACGATGAAGTCGATCAGGAAAAGAACACCCAACAAAACATAAAAGAAAGAAAGAAAGAAAGAAAGCTAGAAGACAAACACATAGACGGAAAGAAATAGATAGATAGATAGATAGATAGATAGATAGATAGATAGATAGATAGATAGATAGATAGATAGATAGATAGAAAGTAAAATAAAGAAAAGATAGGTAGATATGAAGAGGAAAGAAAGAAAGAAAGAAAGAAAGAAAGAAAGAAAGAAAGAAAGAAAGAAAGAAAGTCTGAATCAATATGTCCGATTGTCCCTATCCTTCAGGAAGTGAAGCCCATCTGTTTGGTAACGAAACTCATTGGCCGAAAACTAACACTAAACATCCAGGGCAAATTTGATTCTCCCCTCTCCAGTTACCCAACAAGAAGGTTCATTAATTTAGGACTAGCCTTTCTTTACCTTGGCTGGTGCCTCTATTGCTGCTGATAAAAGCGAAAGTGTTCTATCATTCTATCGTAGGTATATTGTTGTGCTAGAGCAACTAGAAACACTTGTATGAAGATAATTATTGTGGCTTCGTTCTGTCTTAAGCTCGATAGAGATGAAATCAGTCCTGACAAAGTATCATCACTATTCTGAGGAACAGGGCAAAAAAAAAAAAGCATCATCAGTAAAAAACTATGTGTGAAAGTAAAATTAATAAGTATGAACAATGTAATGAAGATAGCGGGCTTTCGCTTTGAGACATCGTGACTCAGAATTGTCGTAGCCCGAGGTATTGTGCTGGGTTTGTGAGAGCAAGTCACTGAGATGGAATATCGAGAAATCGAAACGGAAACCGAACCTCATCTTCGTCAGCCCATCTGCTTGGCAGCCAATAAACGGTACTCCAAGGTCGGTACCACACTGGACGTCATATCCTATTATGGCTTCCGCGATTATGAGGGACTTCGAGAACTGATGACTTGGGGAAACAGTCGTTAGGGTGTGAAGGAGTGTCAGTAACGTGATAAGACCGGAAGTGACGTGAATGGTGAAGATCCTTTTGTGTATCCAGATCAACATCTGCATCTTATGTCGTTTTACTAGACTTATTTGAAACCCACCGACAAAGGTACAGTTTTTTTTTTTTTTAACCATAAGCCACAAGATTCTTCAGCTGCAGCACTGTGTCTTTAAGTTGGCATGTACAGTTTTATCCCTTGTGCAAACTGTGTTTGTGGGAGAGAGGGAGGGAAGGACGGGAAGGGAAGGGGAAGGGAAGAGAGAAATACGGGTGGGGAAGGGATATAAGGGTAAAGTTAATCTGTATGATTGTATAATTGACAGTTTTTCAAACGAATAATCTTTGTATGTCTCTATGTACACTGTACTCCATTTCATTTGTGGGGACAAATTCCCAATAAAGGATAAATAAAGTACTCCATTATCTTCTCTTCTTTATCGATGTGGATTTGTGTCAAAGTGGATGCTGCTCTTTCACAAAAGCTTATCTAAAATTAGTTCCGCTTTTGAATGCCAGAAAATTAATGACAATCTCTGAGTTGTTTCTGAAGATATGGGACGACTTTGATATGAGACAATGCAGCGCAGCCACTCCTTAAAAAGTATGGTACCGAGTAATATCTCCACCTTTTCATATAACTAATACCGATTACATTTTCAGGTAGTTTTAGAAACAGATGAGATATTACTGAAAATTTTAAGAAAGGAGTTTTTGCAACTCAAGTTTTACCGCGTAAATCTATGTAAAAAACACTCCAAGCTCACATTAAGCTGAAAAGAAGCCACAGAAAGCAGTCAAAAAATTCACAGAAGACGTATTGCAATTTCTAGTGGTGCATTTTGGATATTTAGCGAGTAAGGTGATCACGAGTAAGTAATACAATTTAAAAGAAAGCAACAATAATTTGAAATACGCGACCTTTGAATACATAGCTCCATGATTCGACAGGTAGCTTTCGCCAGCTGTCTCACTGACCAATTCGAATGGCCAGGTTTTCTCACTGACTGGCCAGACGCAATATGCGTGGATGAGCACACAGGCTATCATGTTTACTTGTTGCGCAGTATGATGATTTTTATGGTGCGATGGCCGCAATCAAAGGTCTGACTTTTCTTTTACTATCTGTTGTAGCGAACCTCTCTGCCAGGTCAACGAACGGTTGTTGAATGGATGAATGCACTAGTACATATTAAACTCATCACAAAATCTAAAACTGAGCTACCCACTGTTATGACTATGTTCTCTCTTCAGCTTTCCAGATATAGCGAATACAAGAGCAATTGGTATCGATTATATGATATTATTGAAGCATTAGTCGGGACAATACTTTTTAAGGGGTGCAGCCTAAGGGGTGGGCGTGATCGCGGTCAACTTGTTTTAGAAGGAAAAGCATCCTTTCTTCATCACTCATTTCTCAAACAGGACAAAAGCTGAGCAGAAGATTAGATGACGGCAACCCAGATTCAAATCATGAAAGAGTATATTACATTAAGTTGATTACACTTCGGTTATGCCAAGTAAAATAAATGATGATGATGATGCGCGATGGCGTTGTATCTTTCGCAGAAAAAAAAACCCCAAAAAACGACGCTGGTAGGTGTCACCTACACTGACATAACGCGTTGAAGAACAGAAATGACGTTTCAAGTCTCCAGTCATCTTCTTGTGTTCTTTTCCTCACTGCCTGGCAATGGTCAGTGTAACAAATGGATTCCTTTGTTGGCAATTTTACCAAGGTTCAAGCCTTGTCTCTCAGAGGACATCAATAGTTGTGCTCAAAAGAGACATTAAAAACCTATATAAAACAACTTCGCGAGTCCACTGCATTTTTATGTTTTATGGTTTTAATTATAAGAACGATGTCATCAATTTTGCTAAAAATCTGAAACCCTCCTACATCTATGAAATTCCATTTCATAGAGAATAAGCCTCATTCACCATTAAAGCTGCACAGTAGCTGCTACTGTCTGAAGGCTAGTCTCGACTACACACAGCCGTGGACACATCCTCGAGATAGATATGTTTTGATAGTTTAAATATTAGACTTTTTTAATAGCAGGTATCTTGACCATAACATTTGGAGGAGCAGTGAACTAGCAATCAGCAAAGTTTCTGTGTAGTATGATATTACTTGCTCGTGAAATTCCGAAAAGTAACGCTCCGATATGAAGCGTGTGATAGAATTCAGATTAGTGAACTGTTCCATCTTGCTTTGTCTCTCTTTGAAACCCCAGGCGGGCCTTTAAGCACTCATATTAAATCAGATGACCTCATCAGCATATTCTTTGCCGGGCTAATAATGCATTGATTTTTTATCGGCACGGCAGCCGGGAAGGGAAATGCAGACATGTCCAGCCATGCATTGTCTATTACCTCTGTTGCCGTTGGGGCATAAATGACTTTGGCTATTGGCCCGATGTCCGTGCAGGAGCAATTCATCATGTTTATTGGTCCGTATAATTTCTATGCAATATGCCAGTAGTGTTATTGCATCAAAATCAGTCTCGGCATCCGCTCTGCACATTGCTATTCGTTCCCATTGTATGATATGAAGCGGTCCTCTGTCATCTGTCAACAGGGATATGAACCTTCCGATATTCTCAGGGATTTTCCGCTTTCTTGATGGCCCCGAGACTTCAGCATTCTTATATATTATATATTTGCATTTTTTTAACCCCAGAATTCGGGCAAATTCGTAAGCAAAGCATAATCAGTTCTGTCTATAGCTTGGTTTAGGCATAGAGGCAGGATTAAAGGATGGGTTAAGGAGTAAAAGAACAAACCTGTGTTATTCCGTATCATTTCTAGGAGCTCTTTCATGTGTATGCGCGTTTTTTGTAATCCTGTCCTGAAGTCTGGGTCAGAGAATTTGGTTTTGGTGTGGTTTTCTGTGCGGAACACTTCTATAATAGGAAGCGTGTTCACGCCTTCCGGTGTATTGGTTCGTAACTCGGAAAGTTCTATATTTCGAATGGTATTTTTGATAAGCTCATTGGATGCTGCAAAATATTTAAAAAGACATAGAGATTATGACACGTCATGAAATGACAACAAGTGAGCTTGCTTACATCTTTCGATGTATCGGTACACAACTCGAAAACGAGGTGTAAGACCTGTATTTTGATATTTGATATATGCTGTAAACTATTTACACATTTGCTTAGAGATTGCGATACATCTTGTAAGTGACCCTTAGGAAAAGAACTTACTGACCTAAAGAGGCAAATCGGATAAAGCTTTCATAACCGTAAGACCGTCCTAATTGGCTGAAAATGGCGAGGCCCCTGCAGACCGTGACGCCCTAAGCTGTGACTTTATTCTCTTAAAGGTAACCTAGACACTAAATAATGATCATTAAGCTGTGACGTACATCTGCACCTTGTTTTCGCACATTTTGACTGACTATGACGTTTGCGTAGACACTAATGATACTTCCAAGAGATGACACCTTAAAGGTTATGTAGTACTGCTCCGCTTTGACAGTGTTGACCCGTGCTCTTTGTGTGCACACACGTGAGGAAGTATGTGTGTATGTATGTATAGTGTGTGTGTGTGTGTGTGTGTGTGTGTGTGTGTGTGTGTGTGCACACGTGCACGCGTGTGTGTATATGTATGTGTGTATGCCTGTATNGTGTGTGTGTGTGTGTGTGTGTTTGTGTGTTTGTGTTTGTTTGTGTGTGTGTGTATGTGTGTGTGTGTGTTCAGGCATATCCGCTTCGGGATAGGTACTCAATCATTACCACAAGTGGATAGGTAACATTTTTCACTGAGAGCACCTAGTATCATAAGATCTTTTTTTTTTTTTTGACTCACATCAGAAGATATTTTACATGAGGCTAATCTAGATTAATACAGATTTCCCCCCGTGAACTGAAGGCATCTGTCGGGGGTGGTAGTAATCTATCATCCAAACCAACCACAACAAAATTATGACCACCAAATTATCAAGCTACCCGCCGAATATGTACAATCTCCATTAATGTTGCAACTGGTATCATCATCAATAATAAAAATTCATTCTGCCTCTCTTCTCCTCTCTCCCTTCCCTTCCCTCCCCCTTCCAATCGCTTATAGTAAATGCAACTGACAGACACCCCCTCAACTCTCCCCTTGAATCTTTAAGCCTGTCCTCCTCGTTTATACTTCATCTTTTTGATCTCATATTTTAAATCTCGCTCAGCTCTATGCAATACCGATTACTATAAATCCGTAATCCGCCTTATTGAAAACTAAGGAATTCTTATCACGCGACAGTAGTCTACATAGATCACATTATAGTTTAAGACGTCTCTCCCTTCATTTTACTTCCAACTGGACACTCCTGTCTCTCTCTCTCTCTCTCTCTCTCTCTCTCTCTCTCTCTCTGCGTGTGTGTGTATACATGTATGTGTGTGTGTGTGTTTGTGTGTGTATGTGTATATAAGTGTGCAAATGTGTGTATGTGAGTGTTTGTGTGTGTGTGTATGTGTGTATATATGAGAGTGTGTGTGTGTGTGTGTGTGTAACTGTTTGTGTGTATGCGTGTGTGTATTAGTGTATGTGTGTGACTGTGTGTGTGTTTGTGTGTTGTGTGTGTGACTGTGTGTGTGTATGTGTATTTGCATGTGTTTGCGTGTATTTATGTGTGTGTGTGTGTGTGTGTGTGTGTGTGTGTGTGTGTGTGTGTGTGTAATTTGAGAGAGAGAGAAGAAGCTTACAAAGCATACATTTATTTTTATAAAACCTCCACGAGAGTACTGTCGAGTCCTGGTCTTCTCATATTTACAGTAGTCTAAGATACTGATATAAAAACAGCCATATTTCAAACTGAAGAGACACTAATGATCTTGTATTCCTAAAGTAACTCTAGTAAGCTTTTTATATTTGTTTGAAAAGACGTCTCTGCATCAAAGTACTTGAGAGTTATTCACTCTTGAAGAGTCACCGGAAGTATAGGCTACTCAAGAAGCCAATGGGCATGATCAGTTCTCTCTCCTCAAAGACTTGGCTGCAATGCTTGCGATTTGTGGCATAGTGAACCATGTTCCAAGGCGGTACTAATATGGTAGCGATTACTTACCCATGACTAGTGAGATACTGATTATGCCCGCCTACTAGTACTGTTGTCGGCTGCAGTTCTAGTCCTCAGAGTTGTTTATATATTTCAAGCAAATTAATGCACTATTGTATATTTCAATGTAAACTCCTGCTTTTAAGCAAATGTAAAAAGAAAAAAAAATGGCGTTCAAATGTCTTTAATTTTGTAGAAACAACATTGTTAACACACACACACACACACACACACACCCACACACACACACATATATATATACTGAGCTCAATTAGAAACGCATCACCCGGGACTTTACCTTTTAACCATTTATTGATATCCGATTTTTTAAATAAATGGAACACCGACTGAGGACATCTCTGACTACTCACTACCTTAGTTTTGGCCACGTGTGAGTTCGAATTTCGATTGACGATGTCGAATGCATCTTTAAAGTTTTTTGACACTAAAAAGTTTACTGATGAATAGAAATCACTCAAATTTTTGTCACATATTCTTCGGCTCGTTGCAATTAAAAGGCCTACTTTTTTTTTTGCCGAATCAGTTTCAATTTGCTCTCAACCAAGATGCCTCGACTTAATGAAGCCGATCGAAATTTGTGCATTGGTCTCAACCAAGCTGGGTTTTCCTCCAGACAAATAGCCAGGAGGTTAAATTGCAATCAGTCTACTGTTATTAGACTTGTGCAACGCTATCAGCAAACTGGAAGCGTCGCTGATAGGCCCAGACCTGGACAACCACGGGTTACCACCCCTGCGGAGGACCGGCACATTGTGCTTCCCCATTTGCGGAACAGATTCCTGCCAGCTTCAGTAACCGCTAGGGGGCTTCGAGGGAGACGTGGGCCTGTTGCCCCCAACACTGTAAGAAACAGGCTGGCCAATGCAGGACTTCGTTCAAGAAGGCCGTATGTCGGTCCTCCACTGACGCCTCAGCGCCGTTTGCGACGCCTCCAGTGGGCCAGAAATCACCTCAGAATCACCGGACTTCAATGGGATAGCGTACTGTTTACGAACGAAAGCAGATTTTCCGTGTCAACAGCAGATGGCCGCATTCGAGTATGGAGACGGGCTGGAGAATGCTATGCTGATGCCTGCGTCCTTGAGCGAGACCGCTTCGGAGGTGGAAGCGTTCATATATGGGGAGGCATCAGTTTCCACCACAGGACCCAGCTATACGTGTTCCAAAACCGTGTTACAGCACAGGCGTACATTAATGAGGTTCTTCGGCCTATCGTGGTCCCAGCTTTTCAGACCCACATCGACCTTCGTGTTCTGCAACATGATAATGCCCGCCCTCACACTGCAAGGATCACAACTCAATATCTGGCACAGCAAAATTTCAATGTCATGGACTGGCCAGCCTTTTCACCGGACATGAGCCCCATTGAGCACATATGGGACACTCTGGGCCGGAGAGTTAGGGATCGAGGGCCCTTTGCCAATATGCCGCAGCTGGAGGCCATCCTGATCCAGGAGTGGAACAATCTGCCTCAGCACTGCATTCAGACTGTGGTCAGGTCCATGAGGAGGCGGATCACAGCTTGTATTCAGGCTGGTGGAGGCCATACGCGGTATTAGAGTGGGGGTTCTGTGGCCAAACATGAAAATTGATGCGTCTGCAATAATGAAAAATAGGGTAACTTTTTCAAAAGTGAAAAAGGGTGGTGAAAAATAACTTTTTGTGGTGGGAACTGTGTTAGTCGAGTACAACATTGNATATATATATATATATATATATATATATATATTGGCAGGGGGCTTATGTAGCAAAATGTAGCATATTATCTCCAGTAGGATCGACCGGCTAGGCTGACTATGCGTCATGCATAAACGTGGCCGGTCTATGCGAATACCGACGATATAGTTACCTATTTCTTACACATAAGGACTCGTAAATTGCTTCGACACTGTGACTTTCAGGATGTAGAGAAAATCCCTGAACAAGCTGGACTGTTGAATTGATAATTATACAAATGGAACATTAGCCTCGACACAAAACTTATAAACCTCATTATTATTCCTTGTGATGCTGGGGTAGAACTAATTTCTCCTTTTCATTCCACTACGCTGTATGAGACGGATAACAAATTGGCAAGATAAAAGTCAACCGTGTGAGGGAGTGGTCGAGTTTTGCATCTTGGTGTCAGCTGATCGGCCGGCAGACAATACGTGCAACCGTCATTATCCGTAAAAATGGTCACGCAGCCAGCGAGAGGCTGGACCCGAGGCGTCTTGTGCTACTAGATATACTGTTATTTCCCTTAATGACATTATTGTAATATTAATATTACTATTGAAATTATTTTAAACCAATTACTATTGTTATTATTATTCAAATGGTTATATTATTATAATCACTATCGACATTGGTATATCATTGTCATCATTTTGATATTATTATCTATTATTCTCAATATTATCAACATTATCGTCATTCTACTATCGATCTCGATATTTTCAGCTCCATTTCTACTTTTCGCCACAATATCTTCAGCTCCATTTAAATTTTCTGTCTTGCATTATTTGTGACTTCTGTCTTTTTTTTTGTTTTTTGTTTGTTTTCTTTCTCTCTCTTTCTCTCTCTCTGTGCCTCTCTTTCTCCTTCTCTGACTGGTACCGTCTCGGCACTACAAAATAAACACCAGTAATAAAAAAATGTGAATTGAAGCGAAATGGAACAAACAAGACAGTTTGCACGCCTGGTTTAATTTCAAACGCGAAACAGGGACAGATAACTCGGATCAATGTCTAATGCATAATCATGTCCCTTGGCACCCCGAGCATGCCCTAAGGGACACAATTTTAATACTCAACACATTCGCTCTTTCTTTCTCTCTTTCTGTCTCTGTCTCACACTTTTTACGGTTTGTTTTTTTTTACATTTGTCTATTATGTGGCGTAGCAAACGGTACTTCTTTTTGGGTGCATGGGGGTGAGTGGGCGATGGTAGAGGAGGCAGAGATGTAAGGCTACAGACGTAGTAACTGACGGGGNGGGGGGGGGGGCGATGAGGTGACACATTTCGCCTCTTTGAAAACCGAACTGTCTCGTGTGCCTCCGACATGATACTTTATTGAGACAAAAATAATGAAGTTAAAATTGTGTCTTCCAGTTACTGTAATTCGTAGGATAAAATGTTTAACATGAAACAACGCAGCTTGTTTCGTCATAATATGATAGCAAACAGAGGGCGATCACATAACGTCTTTGATCTCAAACTTTCTACGCAACCAATTTAAGTCGCATCCTGTTCAGGTTTTTCTTTGTTTGTTTGTTTGTTTTTTATCTTCCGGGTATCGCCTTTAAAAAGACCTTTTTAAAAGTATCGCACTATTATCGATTACTTTCTTTCTCACTCTGTTTGTCTACTTCTCTTTTTGTCTAGCTTTTTCACACAAACACAAAATCTCCTTGCTTAAAATTCAGCCCCGCTCATTCCACATTTGCCATAAGTCATTTTGTGAAGTCGTGAGAAATCTAGCACTTGCAACTTGCAAAACAATGAGGCATGTCAGTGAGAGTGTGTGTGTGTGTGTGTGTGTGTGTGTGTGTGTGTGTGTGTGTATGTGTGTGTGTGAGTGTGTGTGTGTGTGTGTGTGTGTGTGTGGGGGGGTGTATGTTTGTGTACGTGTGTGTGTGTGTGTGTGTTTGTATGTGTGTGTGTGTATGTTTGTGTACGTGTGTGTGTGTGCGNGTGTGTGTGTGTGTGTGTGTGTGTGTGTGTGTGTGTGTGTGTGTGTGTGTGTGTGTGTGTGTGTGTGTGTGTGTGTGTGTGTGTTTGTGTGTGTGGTTGTGTGTGTGTGTAGCCTGTTAAATTGGAATATAATTACGAGTCAGAACTCTAAATTTGTTTTAATAGGAAAAAAAAATGATAAATGGAAGATTATAGTAATATACACGACTCAATATCATCAAAACATGACTTAGGCAGATGTTGAATATACGTGAATAAATATGATTACCCATCAGCTGTGAGTCTGTCACTTAAATAATTTGACATAGTGAAGTAATCCTAGCACATAAGGCAGAGCACTACAGCAGAATCTGCCCCGCACCAAATTCTTCTAATGCGTTTTGCTTTTCTGGCTTTAGCTTTTATAACTTTTCCTGACGCATGGATGGATGGTTGGATAGATAGATAGATAGATAGATAGATAGATAGATAGATAGATAGATAGATAGATAGATAGATAGATAGATGGATGGATGGATGATTGGAGAGATGTATGCATGGATGGATGGATGGATGGATGGTTGGATGGATGGATGGATGGATGGATGGATGGATGGATGGATGGATGGATGGATGGATAATTGTGTAGTCAGCTCTCTCTGTTTCTTGATCTGCTCCATCAATTATTGTCATAACATAAATACATGCCCAGGTACCACAATATAGTTGGGCGTTTCTTGTAACTATTAGGAGGGGCCAACATCCCAGGTTCTTCTTTATCTCCGCTCCTGCGCTGTTGAGTCGCTCCTGCCACTAATCCTTTAGGAACGTTGAAGGCCACCAAGTGCTGTTCTTGAAGTTCCCCTTTGCCACAAAATCCCCTTCTAATCCAGCAGGTCCTGGAGCTGTCGGCCACATTCGAACACTGGCTGAGAAAGAGATCCGCATAATGATATTCGAATACCGATCTAAATTCCTAGAATTTCGACTTGCATGTCAGTAATCAGGTCTTATAGAAGGATTCGATTACTAAAAAGGAATCATTCTATCTTTGCTGTACTATACAGAATTTCGTCTGTGGGCGTTCATATGCGTTTAAGGTCGAAATTAGACCAGATACTGATTGAAGCATAAATATTTGAGGGGTTTTTTTTGTACATTTAAATTAAAAAAGACCGTATAGCAACATCAAATTAGAGGGACTTATGGACATTTAAAATGAAATTCTAGAATACATTGGGAAGTAGGAATACAAATTCCGTGAGACAATTCAAGTCATGGTGACCGATGCCAATTTTCGATGAGTCACTGGGTATGAAGGAATTGATTTCATTGGTTAAGACAGGTCTCATACTTTCGACTATATTTATAAATTCTGATGAGACAGTCATATTCAGGTTGATTACAAAATGTTACCCCTTGTGATGCCGTTATAGAATATATTCTACCGTCCGTTTGCTAGGTTTGATTACGGCAAAATATACGTATCTCCATGCCGAACGCTGGGCGCGGCGGTAGAAAATTATTCACCCTAGTGGCAGCTGGTCGGGCAGCAGACAACATGGTAATAAAAGCGTGAAGTCGCTTGAGCGGGTATGAGCCTGGATAAGTGATTTACAAAACGCATCGTTATTAATATTATCATTATTATTGTTATTATTCATATTATTACTATCATGATAAAAGCATTCATTTCTGAATAACAATGGTGTAGCAAATAACGGTTAAAATGAAAACGGTTAAACCGAAAGTACCACTAAAACAAAAAGTGACAAGAAGCTTCGTTCATTTTCTACATTTTTTAAAACTACTCTGTTCAAAACCGAAACTCTGTTTAAAGCTAACCTAATTCTTTAGTCCCCTGGATTTCGGTTTCACCTCTGTCTTCTGTATGTAACAGTTTTGTATATTTTATTACTTGAAATGTCTCTGTAGTCCGGTGTATGTGTACTCGTATGTGGAAAATTATATGGAGAATTCGCTGGTTGGTGTTTGTTTGTTTGTTTGTTTTTTGTTTTTGTTTTTGTTTTTGCTGTATTTTTTAAAGCCTTCATTTTTCTTTTCTCAAGAAATGTACTTATTGTGTTTTATCCCTGTAAATGATGTTCTCTTGCATTGAATACGGCTATTAAGTTTGAAATGACTTTGTTTTAGCTAACGTGGTAAAGATCTTCAGATTGTGCAGTTTTTTTTTTTAATGATTCGAATATCCCCTCACTTCTGGATACGATACGGTACCTCAAGGAAAGTTTGAAATCGAATCTGTTGAAGCTTCTCCTTGTCTTCTCTGGCCCCAACTGCAATCTTAATTAGACAGGTGGCATTTTCCAAAACCACATCTCACACTTCAGACGTTGACCCCATCGTGACAAAAATCGAGATAACCTGCGAGAAATCTATCAATCTACACCGCCTGGAAACATTATAAGAAGAACTGAGACAATCCATTTTTTGAGAGCTTGCGCATTAACGATAGGATCTCTTACCATCGTAAGAATTACATTAGTGCATTGGTACTGAATGCACCTTTAGGAGCGTTCAACATTCAGATATGTTGGTGTCGAGTGTAGTATACAATCTAGTATATGCAGTTTTAGTGAATCTTTGTGGTCATCCAACGAATTAGGGGATACTAACAGATTACAAAATAAAACACGACATAAAAAACACCAAAACACCTAATCTACTTTTCTCCTACCGAACTACTCACTGTTTCTGTTTTACTTTCTCTCACTTCTTCCACTCAGGTCCGATGTCCTTGCCTACTTCATTATTTAAGGATTTTCCCTAGATAGCCTCACGAGATTAAATATAATATACAGTTTGATGGAACATCATCCGCGTTTCGCCCTCTCTGTCTGTCTATCTGTCTGTCTGTCTGTCTGTCTGTCTGTCTGTCTGTCTCTCTCTCTCTCACACACACACACACACACACACACACACACACACACACACACACACACACACACACACATACATACACACAAACACATGCACCTTTTTACTTATGCAAGCGAGTAATCACACATATACACACACATTCACGTACATACATACCCACATACACGCATAAACACACACATGCACACACACAAGCGTTCGCTTAACTTCGAGAACTTTGAATTCATCCGCACTGACCTGCACTCTATCCCCGAAATCATTACCATGGTATCTATTACCTCCCTTGAGCATTACACAACATCACTAACACGAAACTTGAATCATCTCCAGGGGATCAGGGACGGTGTAGGGTTACAATATTTCTAGAGCGTATCATGATCCATACGTAAAAGTTTAACCATGAACTGTTGGGGCCAGGTTATCTCGATGATGATAATAATAATAAAAAAAAAGGGAGTTCAGTGGCCATTAATCCTTAAAGGGGTATGATATTTTAAGAAAAAAAAAGTGCCGAGACAGGGTTGTGTGCTTTTTGAGTAGGTCATTCTTTATATTAAACTGATGTGATAGATCAATCAGGGGAGATTGCTGGGCCTTGGTTCCTTAGAAAACGGAGAGGGAGGTGGTGGGCTTTGAAACCCCCATGGAATGAGAGTAGGTTTTTCTGTTAGAAAAGGGGCACCGACCCCCAAATACGCCAATTGCCCACTTCAGTTACGCTTTAGCTTGTGCTAGAGCCCTCTCAAAACATGGTCGATTCAGATGTCAGTGTGTCGAAAGACCCGTGGACATATGCAGAATCCAAAGATCTACATTAGTTAAGGTACTGCGTTAACCATAGTGAAAACGACTATTGTTTTGGGAGTTTCCCAGTGGTTACAGCATTGCGTTAACTAACGTAAGGATTATGAATATCGCCACTGACCGATTTGTGGTGAAATCTTTAAGGGAGTTCCTGCATAACCGCATCATTTTTAAGATAACAGAATGCTCAGTTCTGTGTACTTTGTGTAATCATAAAAGCCATTGAATGGATGGATGGATGGATGGATGGATGGATGGATGGATGGATGGATGGATGGATTGAAAACAGTTTCAACACATAAATAGGCAATAGCCCGAAGAAAACAAACAACAACAACCAAATAAAAAGAAATGACAGTCTCCCACTCAAATTGTTGGAAGCCAGAGAAAGCGATCTGTTTACTTAAACCCCTTAAGGGCATAGACGTACTCATAACTTACTCGCACGAAAAAAAACAACAACAACACAAATTTTTTTTTCTTGCGTGTGTTCGCGTCTTAAAATCGAAGATGGACTAGAAACTATCTGGCACCTTCATGGCCCCCTTGGCCTCTATATATAGAAAAACCGTGTATTCAGAAGGAAACTATCAATACTTTTGATTATAATTTATTGACACTTGATTTAGAGATATTGACATTGAGGTTCCATCATTGCACGGAATGCCAGGGTTTGTATTTTTTTTTTCAAATTTCTTATGGGGCTAGAGTTTGAAAAGGGGGCGGGTTAGGATGTGGAGAAGGGGTGGAGAAGGTTAGTGAGGGTGGCAGAGATCTATTTCTTTCCACATTTGGCGAAACGTGGTGATCCCAGGATACAAAATGGCGGGTCCGGAATAACAAGTGCGAAGTCCTTGGGGGGCAAAAAATGACGCCTGGCGCCTCACTGAAAACACATACATACTAATATCTACATCTACATCCACACCATCCAACTATCAGTTACCCTCCCCTCCCTCCACACATACACACTCACTCACACACACACACACACACACACACACACACACACACACACACACACACACACATCCATGTTCTCTTGGTCTTATGTTTTCATCTCCGCTTCAGAAAACCTGTCAAGAATCTCTTCCCTGAAAAAAAAAATCTTTACAGAAGGCAAGAGAGATGATACCACTAATATTTGTGAAGATTTTTTGTGTGGTAGATCCATACCCCCTAATTATGTGGGCCCCGCACATAAGAAGACTACGGTAGCTAATTGTTTGTTTCGGGAATAAAAGACAGTCTATACTTTTGCTGCAATATTACAATATATGACAAGAACTGGCACAATTATTTAATTTTAAAACTGCAACTGTCCCTTTGGCTTTCGCATGTATTTTATTAAAACCTTTATTGATGATGCGTGAAAAATGTGCACATTTGGCTGCAGTCACAATTTACGAAGGATCTGCATCTATACCCAGATAGAAATACTCGGAAACGCAACGATACTTAAAATATGACATCGGTAGCTGTATCTATACCCAGAACAAGTACTCGAAATCGTATCAATTACATAAAATATGGCTCGGCACATCACTAACAAGTTCTTGAGATAAGCGGGCTCTTTGACAATACCAGTGGACATGACAGCGTGACGTCATCATTTTTATATTTTAGCCCCTCGATTTCGACTGACAGTAGAAAGATTTGAAGATGAAAATGTGACGGCTGGGTCCGCCGACCTACTATACAAAGAATATTATATTTGTGTGTAGCAGTGAAAAACTGGCTGTTATAGAATCTCCCTTCCTTGCCAATTTCCTGGATCCTTGGCCTTTGATCCATATAAATACATTCTCAATGAGTTCAGGGAAGGCTTGAATATGGCCCGAGGAAAAAAATAGAGGCGAAAATAACTTAGGCAGGAATGGATCTATAATTTCCCAGGGGCGTATTTGGTGGGTGGTGACAAGGGGAAAGTGCAGTCAGTGAAATTTTTGCTGCTAGTCGGTGCATGTGTTTTCAGAGATGAGAGAAATAACATAATCTAGTAAATATATTGTTGCGCTTAAGGTCATTTAAAATATAATTCTAATCTGTTAATAAAGTCAACTCCGCAAAATCGCAATCCGGATAATTTCAACTTTCCATTAAGCGCAACGCTTTCCATATAGTGAGTAAAACACCACATCTATTTATAAACGTCACCGTATAATCACAGTTTCTTTGAATCGCAACATTTTCCTGGCTACCAAGGAGTTGGGAGTAAACGAAGTCGACTGTACAAACATACTTTATACTCCAAGGGAGAAAAAAAGTGGTGGCATAGCTGGTTCTAATTAGACGACGCCGATGACTGTAACAATAATATCTACTTTGTGCTGACATACAAGGCCTACCTGTGGATGTTGCGGGCTACAATATCGCTAGACCTTTTCATAAACATTGATCGTTCTCTCATGGCAAGTTAGGTCGATTTGGGGTACATATTCAGAAGCGCTCTCTCTCTCTCTCTCTCTCTCTCTCTCTCTCTCTCTCTCTCTCTCCCTCCCTCTCCCATTCTCTTTCGTTTCATAGAAAAAGATAGTATAAGGATTATGATAAGTTTATCTTTCTGTTTGTATATCTATGCCTATCTGCCTGTTCGTCTATCTGATAGCTGTGTGTGTGTGTGTGTGTGTGTGTGTGTGTGTGTGTGTGTGTGTGTGTGTGTTTGTGCATGATTAGCTGTGTGTGTGTGTGATTGTCTGTCCGTCTGTCTGTCAGCTAGTCTGTCTGTCTACTAGTCTGTTTTTCTGTTGAAGCTGGATAAGTGTTATGATAAATACTTGCAAATGTACTTATTTTTATTATGTCACAAATTGTTACTGAGATATTATTCACTGGCCCCTGGCCTACAAGAAAATAAACCTTGAAACCTTGAAACCATCAGCTGGACAACACAAGTCTCTCGCAATGCCCCTTTAATGACAGCAACAGTTGAGGAAGGACGAGCAGGCGGACAGCCAGTGGCGGAATAACTACACTAAGGAGTTGTGTACTGTTGTTAACATTATGGAGACTTCTACAGCTTTGCTTTGCATCTATCTTGGCGACACGGTAAACTGCTCTGTAGTAGCTTACTTCCCATTGCCATATATTCATTTTAAAGATACGTGGACTGAGGAAAATATGAATGTAATGTTTTCAAGATATTTACAAGACGGTAAGCAGGTGTCGACCCTACGATCTCTAGATCTTGAGTCAAACGCCTTGACCAAAAAAAAAAATGTAAACCCGACCAATTAGAAGGGCAAGTCACTCATTCTGTTATACAATCCAATTAATCTGCAAATACAGTATAATAAAAAACCCCTCATTTAAGGCCCTGCCAGCCAGTATGAGGATGTAGAAATATGTAAAATGACCTGTAATTTAAATAAAGCATCCAGTTTTAGAGTTTTAGACACAATTTGAACTTTCTAAATAAAAAAAATAAAATAATGTGTAGGCCTATGTATTTGCACGCGGTCAAAACCAGCCAAATTAAAAACTGGGGACCAAATCAGAATTCCACGTGACCTTTTTCGAAAGACTTTTGTGAAAAATTGTGGGCGTTGACCCCCCCCCCCCNCCTTTTTCTTTTTCTTCCTCTTATAAGATCGGGCCCAAAAAGTACATTAACCTCAATGGAAGAAATTTCCCGAAATCACAGTGGTATATGTAGAATAACACAAAATGTTAATAGGGCCAAAAGAAGAAAAAAAACAATAGGGTTCAAAGACCTATACAGTTATCATACAGAAAAGTTTTTGCCTATGGAGTGGAGTCTTCTGGAGTAGTGTGGTTGAATGGTTACAGTGTTGGACTCTAATTCAAAAGGTCGTGGGTTCAATCCCAGTCATGTTGTAAGTGCCTTAGGAAAGCATTTCATTCACATTTTCCTCAGTCCACCCGTCTGTAAAATGGGTACCTGGCTATAGGCAGGGAGAAGACATCGTTAGAATTGCTAGTGATCAGCGGCGTAAAATTAATGGCAGCGGCACTTTATATTCTCCAGGGAGTTTAGAAGGTCCTAGAGTGATCAACCCTGCTGGGGTAATAATAGTTTGAAGTCGCGTGGGCGGACATATACGAGACTTATTAATCGCGTAATTATTATTATCATCACTGTTATTATTAGTAGTAGTAGTAGTACCATTAATAGAATATCGGTAACGAGTGTTTGTTTGGTATCAGATTTATAAAGTGAGAGAATGTAGTCACAAAATCAAACAATGAACATCACATGGTCTCACTCGCCTAAATGTTTCCATAAGATGCATTCGTAAGTAGGTGAAATTCCTGAACCAGTGATACAAAACAAAACAAGTTTTATATTTCCATTTATGATACTGGTAGGCTCTGATCTGATAAATCAGTTATCCTCGAGCCAAAAAAAAAAAAAAAAATGGAAACCTGTAGCATTTAAATTTTGGTTAAATAAGTGAAAAAAAAACAACAACATAAAATAATTTAACAGAGTGTGGAAAAGTGAATCGAAATTGTAATATACTGAAGTTTAGTGTGGCCGTAAACAACCCACTTATTCTTTATCGTTTTAGTGATTTAGAGCCAAATGTTTTGGACGTTTCTGCTCTGTCAATACTGTGATACAAAGTTACCTGTCACGTCAATACCAGCTTACTATATTGGGGGGAAGGTCGGGGAAGGTCACAATGCCCTTGCTAAGATTTAGAATGATTGGAACTTTGAAGCATAGAACGAGAGAAAGAAAAAAAGAAAAAGAAAGAAAGAGAGAAAGAAAGAAAGAAAGAACGAAAAAGGAAAGAAAGCAAGAAAGAAAGAGAGAAAGAAAGAAAGAAAGAAAGACAGACAGAAAGAAGAAAGAAAGAAAGAAAGAAAGAAAGAAAGAAAGAGAGAGAAAGAAAGAAAGAAAGAACGAAAGAAAGAAAGAAAGAAAAGAAAGAAAGAAAGACATAGGACAACATCGAAATGGTGACGATAGGACTTGGTAATCAGGATGGGGGTCAAAAGGAGGAAGAAAGCAATAGCTTAAGCTACTCTCAACTGGGGNGGGGGGGGGAGGAGAGGTCAATATTTCCATTATTTGCCATTGCTGACGGCAAAGCTTAAGCCCGAAATCTTGTAACAGTATCTTATATCCCCCCGAAGGCGATATTTGCACGCCTCTGCCCTTCATTCTTCCTGTAAAAGTGCAAATATCTAGGACAGTGTGTTTCTTACAGTTTATATAAATATTTAAGGGACGATCTGTCACAACGGGGACCAGAACGAATAAACTAATCAAAGACACAAATGGCTGACACTGAACGAGTAGAGTATGATTCTGGCCTCATGGCAAAAAGGACCTTGTAGGTGCAGCTCGGCCTGGGTATGGTTGTCACAGGAGCATCATACCGTAGAGCCGCGTGGCCGAATATTCAAGGCGTTGGACTCAAGATCTAGTGATCGTAGGCTCGATTCCTGCTCACCGTCTTGTAGCAAATGTTTTGAAAACATTACATTCATATTTTCCTCAGTCCACGTGTCTGTAAAATGAATATCTGGCAATGGAAGATATTGGCAGAATGCTGCTGATCAGCACTTGTAAATGGCAACGGCACTGTAAGCTGCACAAGGAGCTGAGAAAGTTTAAGGGTGATCAGTTCTGTCCGGGTAATAACAGAGTGAAGCCGACGGTGAGCAGGCAATAGCCTGGATACGAGATTTACTGTTATTATTGTTGTTTTTATTTCTGGCGACATACAAAAAACATCAGTAATCCTCCAAGGTATAGTGCCAGGAAACAGGAACAGAGAGACAGACAGACAGAAAGAACAGTTGGGCAGCCAGTATCAAAGTAAGGACAAAACAAGACTCCAGTGACTTTCAGAAGGCGGCCAGAAATAGAACTGACTAGAATATAGTCATCAGGAAATTATCAGTAGTACCACAACGACGTACTACACTGTGGTTACGATTTAGGCAACAAAAATGTTAACCCGAATCTCTATATCTTTGCACGGCTTTGTAGATGGTAAAACTCCCGTAGTTCAAAGCAACTTCTGCCCAACGTTTGCATAACATTTTGTGTTTGGGGATTAAGGCGCTGAGGTTTTAGATTCTGTACAAGCAGCTTTCTCATAATATCATATAGCAAGCATATTGAATCTGTAATCGCACGGCATCAAAAACAGTTAACAAGGCGGGTGAGAGCCTACGCAAGGGGCAAACCCTGTCTTCATTGGTCGACAAAAATAATAGGTCACTTGCCCTGCTTGCCAGTCAAGGACATAAAGGCACAATCTGAAACCTAAAGTTGCCAAATTAATTTCTTGGGTAAAAGGGCGGCTGGCGTCAAAAAAATAATTCTGAACTAGTGACTATATAAAACTTGCCCCTATTCTCAGATTCGGACCCTTGTGTGTCTTACCCTGTATTACTTGGCCTCTTGAGATATCCTTTGCAAGACTATAAAGCAGTTCATCCAGAAAGTACTTTATCCTGAGCAAAGCCATACATGTATGTTCGCTTTGACTGTGTTTGGTCTAGGCTGCCTGTGGCTGAGACATTGAATAAGAAAATATCAAGTGCGTAGTAATCTATATTATCTAGAGAAATGTAGTCCATCACAGTCCTCGGAATCTGCAGAAATTCTCGATCAAATGCAACATTCCTCAGATTTCCATTGTATACAAATGTCACTGGATATTCGAATATTTTTTTTTTATTATTATATCACACACTTTTTTCGTGCGTTTGATGAGTTCTGATTAAGCTGAATTAACATATTTCAGAATTAGAAACAGCATTTTGTAGCATGTTTTGAGACTTCAGGCAAACGTGAATGAAATGAAACTGCCGGAAACTTATACAGGGCTGTTGTAGGAGAGGTGTTGACGCCAAATGTGATTATGTGCACTTCGTATATAATGTGGGCAGGAAAAAGAGAAAGCCCAGGATATAAAATAAGAGTTACAGAACTCCCAGTCCCATGGCATGCTATCACAAGAAATGAGCTCACTCACACTGTTGTTAGTCTGAATAATAATGGCGGCCGTGATAATTAGGTATTTTCAGCTCCATCACGTGACCTAGGAAATCTTGCTGACACGTTGGTTTGTTTACATGCTCTGCTAATGTATTATTACCCGTCATTTATCAAAATATTTTAGCAATCCCAAGATCACGTAGTGTAACTGACCCGTCTGAAAATACCCAATTTGCATCGTGCTCGCATCTTTGATATTGCAATGGCAAACAGAAAGGAGATCTAGATATATTATACAGTGCTTTCCCGTGGTCTATCGCCAAAGGAGAATACATTACCATTACTAATGCATATTTAACACTTTGGCGACGAATCTTACATCTCAAATTCCAAGCCAGCCGAGCAGTCTTGCTCACCAAAGCGTGTTCTATGCAAAATAGCTCAAAAACTGAGATTTTAGATCTATTTACTATAGACAAGGAGAGGACAGATCACACTGCCCGGGGCAGTTTGACCCTTAGGAAGAATGACATCGCATAAGTAAGCGAGAAAGAGAAAACAAGCACATCAACTTGTGACGTCATTTGCTTGGTCAATGAATTAATCACTGTGAACAGTAAATAAAGATGGGGAGAACCGTTAACACTTTAAAACACAATAATATGAACAAATGCTGTCAATTGGCATGCTCGGTATGGCGCCGGTATAGTATATTTCCTAGCTTTTTGTTTCCAGGTAAAACCCAACACTTTAATTATCTGATGTATCTCAATGCAAGATTACATTTTCAGACGTATGTCGAATTTGTGGGCTATAAAAATATTGATATATGTTTAAAAAGTCTTAAGGTGTTGTCCACGTTGAATAGAAAGGAAAAAAAAAAGAGATAAAATCCAGTGAAAAGCAGGGTAGACGAGATTAAAAATGCAATATGTTTAGCTCCAACCATCATAAATGTTCTTAAGACTGGCATCTGTCGCATAAAAATAGAAATGATTTTGTACGAATACAATAATTTTTTGTGTTTACTTTCTGCTCATTTCGTTACTAGAAATTAAGATTACATAAAGAAAATAATTCTTTTTTTGGATGTCAATCCATTGCAAAATAAAATCCACTCTACTCAATTCATTAGCTAAACTAATACGGAAATTGCTCAGCCGATGCGACGCAAATGGGATAAGACTGTAAACAGGACAAAAATAGAGCCAGTCACTCAATGAATAAACCAGCAATTTGACGAACGACTGAATGAATGAATAACTGACAGAATGAATGAATGAATAAATGAGTGAATGAATGAATGAACGAATGAATGAATGAATGAATGAATTCAGTTTGTTCTCCCAATACTCTTTTTGCTCCTTCCAATGTTGATTAACATAAATGCAAAAGAGGGCTCTTGAGAAAATTGTGTGCAATAGTGATTTCCCGCAAGAGCGTAGAGTTAGTGCATGAGAAGGGGAAATGGAAATGGGGGACGGGAAGGGGGGAATTCGAAGCAAGGGCAATAGACAAGGGCGGATTTTAGAATCTGCAGAGCCCTGAGCACGATATAAATGCAAGGTGCCCCCGGTTTGGAGCAAGGACTTAAGTAGATGAGAAGATGGCAAGATCTTGTGGTGAAAGAGAATACAAACGAAAGTGAACTTTTTTGCTTTACGGAGAGAGGGAAGAAAAAGAAAGAATGAAGGAGAGAGAAACAGGGAGGGGGAGACACACAAACACACACACACACACACACACACACAGAGAGAGAGAGAGAGAGAGAGAGAGAGAGAGAGAGAGAGATGAAATATCAGGAAGATGTTGCCCAGGGCTCCGTAATTCCTTAAGACTACACAAGCAACAGCTTTGGCAACAAAAATACAACATTCATCCACTCTTCTCTCTCTTTCTCTCTCTCAATCTTTCCGTTCCTCACACACTCTCTCTCTCACTCTTCGCCCGGTGGACCCTCCTCCCCCTACAAGCTCGGTGCCCTGAGCAGATGCCCACGCCTATATCTTACTACTGGCGACAGATCGAAAGCTGAACATGGTGAAAAGAGAGAAGTAAATTCCTCAGGGGACAAAAAGACCTCCAGTGTAATTACATTAGATAAGATTATATGTATTTCATTTTTCTTTTCTCTCTTGCTCCCCTCCAATGCTAATCGTAATGTTTTTTTTTTTCTCTCTCTCTCTCTTCTCGGAAAGGTATTCAATGTCTCTTCGATGCCATACCCCGATGAACTCCACCCCAACCGAAATTCGGGATTTGGTGCTTTTGCACTCCGCATTTTAGACGCCACGCATATTGCAACGATGTTAAATTCAGACCAGATGACTAAAGCAATCTTTATATCTGGTGGGAAATACCCTCGAAACTTACGTCATTGCGCTTTTTGCAAAGGAAGAGTTTTTTTTTTTTTTTTTTGGGGGGGGNGGAGGGGTGGGTGGAGGGGAAGGGATGAGTGGGAAGGAAGTCTGTCGAGAAAAAGGCTAACTGTGACTAAATAAATGAGTCCTTGATTTAATGATAACCAAGTACAGCTTTACTAGATTAGTTTCAAGGATGGTAGGAGACGCGAGTATGGGTAACGTATCGGAATTCTCAGACCATAGTCTCCTGACAAGCATGCAGGACTGTCATTTCTGAGGGCCTAATTATTACATCATAACGGTTGATGTAAAACGAGACGATAAGCACAAGCTAGCAACAATTGGCTGAGTTTTGATGATGTATAAGATCCCAAAACTGAATAACATTAATCGTAAGCAGCGCCTGCAGAACCAGTTAATTGCTACAAAATTTGATACCCAATAAAGTTACCTCTTTATAACAGTAGAACTGACCTTTCATCCGTTTGGCTTTTTTTTTCCCTCGGAAATTAAGGCTATGAACGCTTTCCCCTTCGACCTTTTTTCTTCGGACGTCTTGTTGAGCGCACTCAAGAGTGAAGTTATCCTCTGAAAATGATTTAATTTCCCTGCGCGACGGTAATTTCCGGTGTGTATGCAAGGGCAGTTAACTCTTTGCCCTATGTAGACAAAGTGCACCAAAGGTTTCGAACATAATTGCGGCCCTTTAATGTCTCTGAAGTCTGTGGATTTGGCGGTCGGGTNGGGGGGGGGGGGGGGGGGGGGGAAGGGTTGGTAAACCCTGCTTGCACTTAATCTACTCATCTGCCCATCTTCGATTACGTCCCTTGTTACCCCTGGGATTTCCAAATACGATTCAGACTTTTTATCATACTATACTGTACCCTAAGGGCTTGACAGAAATTAACCAAATGCTTCTTCAGGAGCAAAACGCGACAAAAGCCACTTTCACTTTTAACATTTTTCTCGTTTTGCCATTCTAAAATCCTTCACATCGAGGCATATAAAAGATTATGTTTGTGTGTGATTAAAATTTTGGATGGGAAATAGTCTGGGCTGCTGTTAAGATGAATGGAGTGGATGCGTCAATGGGATTCAGTCCAGATTGAAATTCTGGGGACGTTTTAGGAATTCTGACTTGCCCTCAGAACATGGTCTTGAGTATTCTGCACCCTGGACTTATGGCAGCAACAAAAAACAGGGTTCATGAGAGACAAGAATTTAATTTCTTTAGTTTGATTTTTTTGTGGAGATATGTCTGTGGTTTCTAAGATTTTTCTTCGGGGCTAAGAGTTCAGTCGAGGCTTAAAGCTGTGTCCTCCGATCGTCCGGTCGAAAGACAAGCCCCGTCCACAAATGGCCGTGGATACTGCCATAAATCTAATGCATATTTCAAAAACTAGATATATATAAATTTATGTTTTATACAACATTACGTTTGGAGGGAAAGAAAACTAGCAATCTGCGAAGTTTGTATGCTTTACGTGGTTTATCCATGAAAATCGTGCGATTGTATTTAAAGTAGTGAACTTCTATTATGCCTCCCCTCTTCTTTAATACCTTGGGCGGGCCTTTCAGTTTATACAGAAGACGTTTAGGACAAACGAGTTGTGGTCATTCTTCACAGAGACAAGCCACTAATGGAGGACGAAAAGAGAGACATCCAATCGTTTTTATTTCTACTGAAGAAAGCCTTTGTCGAAAATTTAGATTGTGTTACCGTTTGGCTGTTATACATTTTTTTTATTAAAGTTGTCGGATTGAAGGAGTGTTTTAAAATGGCCCTTATTTAACGAGAGAGACATCCGATATGTGGAAAGT
>JAWQUT010000376.1:120190-131141 GCA_033807755.1 Ellobium chinense | reverse complement strand
TGTAAACGTGCGTGGTGTACCTGTTGACTGAGTGTATCAAAAAAGCAATGAATGAGGTCATTTTCCTCAAAGATTTAGTCTTGCCCTTGAACTTTTCTCTTTGCATCTTTTCGATAGAGTGAATCAACCAGACAGACAGACAGACAGACATAAATGAAGGTCGCACTCTTCAAAATTTAGTAATGATTGTAAACGTGCTTGGTGTATCTGTTGACTGAGTGTATCAAAAAAGCAATGAATGAGGTCATTTTCCTCAAAGATTTAGTCTTGCCCTTGAACTTTCTCGGTGCATCTTTTTGATAGAGTGAATCAAACAAGCAAGAAATGGGACCTTTCTCCTGAGTGATTTGGTCTTGACGGTGAAATCGCTCGGTGCACCTGTTAAATGTTGAATCAAACAAGCAAAGAATGAGGTCATTCTCCTCAAAGATGTAGTCATGACTGTGAACTTGCTCGATGCATCTTTCTGATAGATCGTTTCAAATAAGCAAGGAATAAGGCCATTCTTCTCAATGATTTAGTCTTGACCGTGACTCACTCAGAGTTTAAGTTCAAGTCTGTTTTATTTAGATCGATGACCACTCACAATACAGACATAAGATAATGATCATACAACAGTATTCTCTTTCACTAATTCACTCTCCATTTGTCTGTCTGTCAATCTGTCTACATGCTGCCTGCCTGTCTGTCCGTCTGTCTGTCTTTCTGTCAAGTATAGACCACCTTCTGTTATTGTGCATGCACGGGCATCCACGCATTGCATACCACAACTCCAACCATGATTACTTCCGCTTTTTACTTTTCCATTGTGAGAGCAATATAACTGGGTGATAGTTATGATCTGTTACACTGGGTGTTTTCAGCTCATGCATCTTTTACTGCCGGAAGGGAGATTTGGTAGCTAAATTATACTACAATTTATAATTATTTGCATTTTGCTTATAATGGAAATGCCTTTTGATGGAGGTGACTAAATTAAGTTTAGGTAGACAACCTCACGATTATTCAATGGAAACGAACATACCATTGATCCCATATTCTGGCTCTCCAAAGCAAAAGATGCGGATAAAGGAAATTCTTTATTTAGTCTATATTTTGAAGCTTCTTTTCTTCAAGATCGTGGGAGTTAGCAGTAATTGCAATAATGCTGACATGATTGTAAAAATGAAAGAAAAATAATTCAAAATATTCTCACACATACACGCTGGAATTATTTTCTTAAAAGACCGAATATCCAGATCAAAGTAATGGATATACTGTCTTTTAAAATAGCACTCTAGCTTGTGATCACAGGTCAAGGCAAATAACTCGGTCAAGTACATGTAAATGCTGATAGGTCATTGTCCAGTTGCTGTGTGTGAAGCATTCTGGAACCACTTCATTGCCTGCTTGACGCCAGAAAGGGGAAGACAAGTCGACCCCATGCAATACATACAAATTATTTTGCACGATGTGAATTGTCGTTCCTGAGTTTCTATCACGGTTAATGTTTTTGACACCTATTGTTTTTTTCTTCTTTTGGCCCTATTAACATTTTATGATATTCTACATATACCACTGTGATTTCGGGAAATTTCTTTCTTGGAGATTAAAGTACTTCTTTTGCCCGATCTTTTAACGGGAAGAAAAAGGGGGTCAACGCCGAAAATTGTTCACAAATGTCTTTTGAAAAAGATCACCTCAAATTCTGAATTGGTCCTCAATTTTTCATTTGGCTGGTTTTGACCGCGTGCGAATACATAGGTCTACACATTTTATTTGTTTATCTAGAAGGCTCAAATTTTATCTGAAACTTTAAAATTGGATGCTTTATTTAGATCACAGGTTATTTTACACATTTCTACACTCTAAAACTGGCTGACAGTTCCCCCCAAAAAGCGGGATTTTATATATTAGCGGATTAATTGGGTTGTACACATTGCGTGATTTGCCCCTCTAATAGGTGTCTCAAACCTAATGACCCGCCTCATGACTGCGAGGTCTAAATAGTTCACTCCATCAAAAGGATAGTACATCAAGGAAAACAAGATGACCCACCACACCTTTCAAAGACATCCAGGGATCAAAATAACTCAGCAAGGTATCAACATTGAACAAGAGCTACAGTAACCTCATCTCATGTAGACTAATGAGACAGACTCGAAATAACTGGCTAAGCCCTCGACACATGACCAATGGCCAGACTGCCCCCCAAAACTCACTGAAAATAATAGTGGCCACAATACCCCCTATGCATTATTTAAGCACTGTCTAGACGAAGGACTTACAGCAGCATTCCAGAATCATCACACCTCAGTGTTGGAGGTGTGAGAACTTGTTATCTGTGGGGGCTCTTGTGTGAACCTCTCTACTGACCGAGGCGTTAACACCAGCTATAAGCTATAACTACAGTAACAGCTGTGACATCAGCAACAGCCGCCATGACATGATGAATAGCAACAACAGCAGCAGGAGCAGGAGCATCAGCAGGAACAGCAGCAGTAGTAGTAGTAGTAGAAAAGACATTAGTGGTAGCATCATCATTATCATCATCATCATCATCAGCAGCAGCAGCAGCAGCAGCAGCAGCAGCAGCAGCAGCAGCAGCAGCAGCAGTAACAACAGTGGCGTTCCAACTTGAGAAGAAAACACTTTGCATTTCTCATTTGATCGTTTGCGCATTAACGATGGGAGATCTTACCATCGTAAGAATTGCATTAGTGCATTGGTGCTCAATACATCCTTAGCAACGTTCAACACGCAGATTCAATGTAACTCTTACGATAGTAAAAGACATTGTTAACGCGCAAGCTCTGAGTAGTCTCTCTCATGTTCTAACTGGCGTCCTCGCCCTCCTTCCGTGCGACAAATTACAAAATTCGGTAATTTTCATAGGTTATCAGTTTGATACTTCAAAAATCCTTAACAATCTCGAGAGTATCATCGTGTCGTTTCTCCCATCCTACAGTACTACATTAGGGACCGTATACATATACCATACATTAGTCAACGTTTTGCATTAACCTCAGTGGAAACTACTGATGGTTTTGGAGTTTTTCGTGGTTACGGCAGCGCGTTTGGGAATTGAAGTGTCAGCGACAGAAATTGTATGCACTATAACTATATCACTCAGATAAGATAAGATACATGTACAACGCTAAAAAGCGAGGTCAAAATGTATGATTATTTCTGTTGTTGTAGAAAATAGAGTCTACAGTTACAGTGTAAAGAAGTGGAGTCAAATACCTCCATTGTGTATGCCATAAATATGCGGCTGTAGAGATTTCATTTTATTGACTTTTATCAACGCCAAAATTTCTACAAAAAATGTCACAAAATCTCTGTTTCAGTTTCAAGTAAGTTGGTAAGTAGGGGACACAAGAGTCATTCTATTAAAATACTTTTTTTTGTTGCTGGCAAACGGTAAAGGCCGCATGCATACTTAATAAATCAAGAAAAATACAAAATAAAAGCCCGCCCTCTTAACTGAGTGACTAGGCTCCTCCCAGCTTCTCTGGAACTGTTTGTGATGTAAACACTGTAAATGTATATGTAAGCTCCGCCCAATTTCGCAGAAACTCTATATGTTCTTGGCGCTGTAAATGTATCTGTTTCGATGCAACTCTATGTTATGTCGCTGAAACTACATCTCCTCAATACGTCAAGCATCTTAACACTGAAACTGTAATTACTTGGTGCCGTAAATGTATATGTAAGCTCCGCCCATTTTTGCTGAAATTGTTTGTGTTTTGGCGCCGTAAATGTATATTATTATGTAAGCTCCGCCCAATTTTGCTGACACTGTTTATGTTTTGGCGCTGTAAACGTATGTGTATCTGTTTCGCTGTAACGCTATGTTTTTTTCGCTGAAACTACAGTTCCTCAATACGTTAAGTATCTTAACTCTGAAACTGTATGTACTTGGCGCTGTAAATGTATATATATATATAATGTAAGCTGGACCCAATTTCGCTGAAACTGTTTTTGTTTTGGCGCTCTAAATGTATGTATGTTTCGCTGTAACTATATATTATGTCTTTTCGCTGAAACTACATTTCCTCAGTACATAATTTGTACATACACCAAACCATTCATACTGAAATATTATCACCACAAGAATATAGCCAGATATCATTTACATGCTTTCATACTTCAACACAGATAAGAGAGATGCAAGACAATATAATATGCGAGACAGCATGACTTAATACATAATATCCAATGGAAAGTTATGTCAAGAGAAAAAGAGGAAAAAATGTTTAACTGTTATCTCCCTTAAAGGCATAGAATTGCTTATGTAATTAAAGGGACATAATTACATCTTGAGTCCCTATAGCAACATTAATAACCTTTAAATTCTGCACACGGTCATAGGTATTTTAACACTCTTATGAAGATCTTGGAAACTGAAACCCTCAAGTTCCAAAGTACAACTGATTCAGTTTAGTGGCATCTCATGGGGAAGAAGCATGAAAAAAAAATAGATGCGAATAAAGTTGACTGCAATTATCCGGGGACTTGTTTGTTGAGAGAATAGTATTCTCTTGAGATAAAGTTGGAAATTGCGGAGGAAAGAAAAAAAAAACGAAATGCGATTAAGCTGAATTGACTGTACTTTGTCTGCTCTTGCTGTCTTCCTCACTTTCTCACACTCCCTCTCTTTCTCTCTCTCTCTCTCTCTCTCTCTCTCTCTCTCTCTCTCTCTCCCTCTCTCTCTCTCTCTCTCTCTCTCTCTCTATCGCTTCCTCTCCGTTTCCAGTTACTTCCAACAGTAGGCGTTTCAACATTTAGATTAAACTTCGTTATCATTATAATCATCATTTTCAGTCTTTTTCAGACCTAGTGAGAGCGGTAAGCAAACAATCATGCCCACACAAATATTTTGTGATCATCACTTTCTGAAAGCGTTGTATTATAAGCAAACAGATTCCCAAATCATAGCTTTGATTCTTGCTATTTACACAGGACCTCCATTTAATAACAATTGATTCAACCTAATCAAAATTCGGATAATCGCAATTTCCACTTAATTGCAATATTTCCACATAACAAAATGCTTTATTTCTGTATACTGGATAATCACAACTTCTTTAAATCACATATTTTCTGCCAATAAGCCGCTTTAGGAGTTTCAGACCTTCTCGTACCTGACTCAGTGTAACAATAAACATTTGGAATCAAAATAAGAAATCGTTAGAACAGACGCCATGTGAAAATTTTAGATAATATATAATGTAAGACTAATACAAATTTTCGACTTTAAAAGACTTCTTCGGGCATACATTTTTTTTTTGTTTACATATTTCACTGGTAAATAAAGATTATTGTGTAGAGTAAAAGAGATAAAGAAAGCAAGCTTGAAAAATCAGCGATAGGCATTGTGTCAAACTTACAACATCATCACGCTCATTTGTCTGAGTCTGTTGTTGAGGTTTTGAGAAATTCAAAGCTTTCAATCTGTTGCTTAAGCAAAACAATGAGGCAGATGCAGCTTAGCTTCCAAAATTGAGATAATGATGAAAACAAATCAGAACTTTGCATTTAATTTGTTTAATAGGCAAAAGAAGCCATATGGAAGATCATAGTAATATAAACATTTCAAATTATCAAAATAATGACATAAGCAAATGTGGCATGAGCGTGACGACATGCTTAAAAGCAGTAAAAAACAATCTACCGTGTCAAGTGAAGTTAAGATACCGTTTAGTTAAAAGATAAGTTATAAAATGCAGTTAACATACAGAAATAAACCATTCACATGGAACTAAAAACTTCAAAGACAACAGTTTTAATATTATATTTCTTTCCGGAAGTCCTCCCTCTTATCTGCGCAGACTTATCTCCCCTCCTTGCCACAAATGATTTCCCCTTATGGCATTGGCGCCAAGCGAGCGAAGAAGTACCAGCACAGCGTGGTCCTTCGACACCGCGAAAAGCGACAAAAAAAGATGGCCGTCGCCCGCGCGTGCAAGCCTGTGGGGAAAAAGGAAAATGGCGATCGAAACTGTTACGCGATAGTCGAGATCATAATACGGATTCTTGATTGTATGGTGAGCAGTTATCGCCCTTGTGTCTATTTCGTAGAATGAGCCCCAATCTACCCAGACTTGAGTGAGTGTATTTAAGGGTTAAGAGACGAAACGCGATATATCCACCAGCCGAGGATAATTGAGCTGCAGCCATATAGAAATGATCGTGTCTATCTTGTGTCATGTTAAAAGCGATGTGTGTGTCAGAAGTCTGAGATAACGATATTGTTTTTCGAGAATTGCCGGATCTACTCCAAAGTATGTTGTTTGTTGGTTTTTTTTCCGTTTTTTTTTTAAAGGTTCTTGCCCATAGTGATTTAGAGCTAGGCAATTTATTGTCTAACATCCAACGAAATTGGATATGTTGCGTTTTGGTATGGAAGCTGACTTACTCTGAGTGGGCAGCGAAGATATGCGACAAAACAAAGCAGGGAAGTCTTTGCAGTGAACAGTTCATTTTGTGGTCATTTTCCCCCGTGAGTGGGCAGTTATTGGTGAGGTCTTTGTGGGCCGTTGATGGCAAATAGACCTATACATATAATAAAGGTGATTTCTTCAGTCGAGCTGTTGTGTTAATTATCCAAAAGTGGTGTGTGTGGTTTAAGTTAAGTAACTTGCTGGTGGTGTTTTGGCTACATGGACACGGAGATCAGGTTTGTGTGCATTTTATGAGTGAGGAGTCTGGATACATTGATTGCAAGTGTTCTAAATCTCAATTCTGTGGAGTTAAGTCATAGATTTATTCTGTTTTATTTACCGCATTGTTACATTAAAATGGAATCGTCGTAAAAGCAACTACAAAAGAAAAGAAAAAAACCGTTGCGATTATCCAGTGACCGTAAAAAAAAAAAAATCTATCTTGTCTACATCTTGCCGATAAGCAAGAGTTTGGAACCATTGCCATGGTGAAAAATTAACTAAGAGCTTGTGCATTTACGATGGGATCACTTACTACCAGAAGAATTACATTAGTGCGTTGGGCTGAATACACTCTTAGTGTCGTTCAACGTACAGTGTAAAAAGAATTCTTACGATGATAAAAGAGCCCATTGTTAATGCGCAAGTTCTCAAATATCTCGCATTAGTTTTTGTTGTCTTTTCTGCACTATCAGATTTGTACTGGGGAATAAGTTGTATGACTTTATACAAAAGGGAAAAGCTAAAGTTGTTAAGGCGGACTCGTTTATCCGTTGGGTATATAATAGTTTCATATTCGGACATTATTTTGTCTGGTTATTAAGCTTTCTGTTGGGAACCATAGATTTGATCTTATGATTAGCAATCATAGTTTCAGCTTCAGTTTCAGCTTCAGTTTTTTTTTTATTATAGACATATGCCAATACCGAACATAAATATACATTAAAAAATATATACAAATTATCCATTCGCACCTCGTTTCGTACCATTGTCTGTCGCACATCAGTCTTTCCATTACTATAGATTGCGCCAGCCATTCGCGTTCACAACTCGACTGCCAACCACGTCCATTCTCACACAGCAACCAAATGCTCTCTCTTTCTTTCTATCTCCTTCTCTTCACAAGCTATTCGTCCGTACACGTTTAAATGCTTCCTAATAATTTACAATACACATCAGTTCATATCACAGGCATTCACCAGATGATGTTTATAAGGTTAGTCTCTAATAGGGCCAAAAATACTTTGTGGCTTCGTACGAAACGAGAAAAACATTCTAGGAATTTATTCAGCAGGTGTGCTCCAGCTGTTCCAGTGGACTCTTGCAATTCTCTGAGTGCATAAGAGTTTCATATTCGGACATTTGCCGAGGTTATCAAGTATTTCTGCTGAATATACACGTTTGATATTGTATCCAGTAATTATATTAGGGAGATATTTTAATTTGATGTTAATTAAGTCCCGTTTCACAATAACAGTTTCATGTTGATGGTCAGCTTTAGCTCTCGTGAAAAGTAATGACGTTGTAACTTTATAAGAAGCATTTGCAGCAACGGGCTGTGTTTCGAAATCTGTGATCCTATGCATGAATCAAATAACCTCTAATATTGTTAAACTGCGGAAGAAAATGCAACTGTAAATGAAATTACAAGATAAAATATTTAACAATACAAGTTCACAGCAACATTCTGATTAAATTCCCAAAATTTGAGGAATTTTCCAAGATTTCTTAATCAATATTTGAGTCGTTTATCTGTAGAGTTTCTGCGATACACTCTTCTTATTCGACATCAGCGCTTTTTTAACATTTTTGTTGCTGTTTTTATAAATTTTGTGGCGTATCAGGTTTTTGGATAGGGGCCACAGACTTAAGACATAAACGACACTTATTCTAGATTCGCAAGGTTCCATGATCTTTGTATAGTACATAAGAGCTACGTATGTTTGGTCACTGTGGGTGTGCGAAATGGACGATCCTTTTATTCCTTGGGCAGTCCCTGAGAGATTCTAAGCATCGGAAGTATCAGTCTCCAAACAAGCCAAAATGATTGCGACTGATGTTGAAGAGATAGAAAATAATGCGCCGTCTTGCAAACGGTGTTTGCTATACTTACAATTTGCGTTGTTCATTAGCATACATACCACCACCTAGTCGTTAATAAAAAGTTGCATTACCAAATTTGATACTGAGTGGGGTAACGAGAACAATTTTTACGTATTCTATAAAACTGTGACTTTAGTGCATCCGTTTTTTTTTTCCCTTTTAAACAACAGGAATAGCTTTGAAAAGTCTTATTATGACTGTTGGAGAAAACCATTCAGAGATTTACATTGCAGACTTAGATCAAGGTATTCTAAATTGTTGGATAGATTACAAGGTGGTTGATTAAGTAGAAATTATTAGCCAGGATTACATATCATGGTGCCAGTGGTAGTGAGTTAGGTTAGGAATATTTATCCCAATTGGATGCAGTGAGAAAATGAACGAGCGAGCTTGTGTGTGGGTGTGTATTTGTGTATACGTAGGGTGTATCAGTGTGTATGTGTGTGTGTGTGTGTGTGTGTGTGTGTGTGTGTGTGAGAGAGAGAGAGAGAGAGATAGAGAGAGACAGACAGACAGACAGACAGACAGACAGACAGACAGACAGACTACAGAGACAGAGACAGATAGAGAGGAACTATAATTAGAACTGTAAATTCCTTAAGAAAATACGTTCTTGCTAAAAAGACCTTAATACCAGGTTGGCTTGTAATAATGAGGAATAAACTGAAAATGAATACAGGGCCCATGGGGGATCAGAAACGATTATTTTGATTAATAGTAGTAGCTGGAAGCCCTAGTACGTTTGTCAAAGTGAATCGATAAGAATACTGTGGCGGAGAATTCATTAAAGGCAGTCTTCAGCAAGTCAAGATTTTCCAGGTCATCTTGAAAGGTAGATAAATATATTGCCCAGGTCAGGCAGATTTCTTTTTGCTGTTGGAGTTACTGGAACCTAGGGGTTTTTATTTTCTTATTTCGGTGATATAAATGAAATATATTATTCTACATATTCTATTTTATTTCGGATTGTTGTTGTTTTTGGGGCTTTTTCCGGGGAGGTTAAAGTACTTCGTTTGGCCGATATTTTGAGGGGAAAAAAAAAGAGCTCAACGCCCAATATTTTTCAGGAATCTCTTTAAAAAATAGTCACCCGACCTTCTGATTTGGTCCCCACTTTTTCAGTAAGCTGATTTTGACGGCGTGCTAAAGGAAGGCCTGGCACATTTTATTTTCATATCTATAAAGCTCAAATTGCATCTAAAACATTAAAATTGGAAGCTCTGTTTAGATCACAGGTCTTTTTGCATATTGCTATACCCTAACATCAGCTGACAGCTTCTTCCCCTCCCCCCTCCTCTCCTCACAGTCTTTAAATTTGCAGAATTCACTGACCTTGTTAAAAATGATGCTTAAAATATCGGTCTTTCATTTCATTTTCGACATACGAACTCATCGAAAGGCGTAAACAAGCTTAAAGACAAGTGCTGCGCTTAAAAGGTCACACCGAAACAGAGGTTATAGGTCGGCGTTTCCACTTGGGGCGTGGTAGCACAAAATTCTGTTTATATTAGTATCAGAGATTGGAATCCATGCTCATCCTTGACCTGAGACTTCTGCTCCTTGTGCACATAATTTACAAGTGTTTGCTCCAGGCTCTGTTTGTATTGTCAGATGAGAAATCCGCCAGAGGGACGTTTATTAATGTGTGATAGATGGGTGTGTGTGCTCGTCTGCGGAGAAAGGGAGAGAGGGAGGGAGGTAGAGAGAGAGAGAGAGAGAGAGAGAGAGAAAGAGAGAGAGAGAGAGAGAGAGAGAGAGAGAGAGATTAATAGAATGATGAGAGAATGAATTAATTTGTTGGTGTTTAGAGGCATTAAAGTTGCAGGAGCCAAATTATAAACGCCTCTTTGAGCCATTTAATAAAAATTTATTCTCGAACCACACTAACATTCTGAGATGGCAAGACTAGTCCGCAGGTCTGGTGCCATCACTATGCTCAAATTATGTACTGTTTAAGGCGGGGGTCCTTCATAATTTGTATTAAGATGAATAGGGTTTAAACATTTGGCTTTCTTTTGCAAACCACAGGCCCGCACAAATGAAATCCGCTGAGCCATTGGGATGCACTGCCTACAACATTTTTTTTCACAAATTCAGGACTGGATTTCATGACATCTGGGGTGTGGTTTCATGTTATACGATTATTTCTACACATATACTCTGCTATTATTGACTCTGATAGTCCATTTTTTTTACCAGTCTGGCATCTTTACCTTTAAGCGCATAGAGCCTATCATGGGAATGAGCGCTTTACATAATATGTATTTATTATTATCGTTACTAGAGAGGCTGAAGGTCCTAAAATTCTACTCTAGATATAAAGGAAGTATTAGCAGTTTATTATAATTATAGAAATGTTATAATAGTCCTTCTATCTCGTTTTAAGGAAATTCATTTTATATCAGGCAAAGCGTCTGGGTCAA
>JAWQUT010000376.1:106434-116434 GCA_033807755.1 Ellobium chinense | reverse complement strand
GCTACTGTTTGAAGGTATAGCTGAACCTGGGGTGGACACCATCTGCATTATATCGCGACCAACATCTGAAGCGAGCGGAAGAAAATACTGGGATGTGTGTTAAAAACGTTGTTAATGTTAAATAAAAATGGTAGAATAAAATGTTATTACTATCAACAAAAATCAAGGTCGTATTTCACTGTCCCCATTATGAGTCAGAAAGTAGAATGTCCAAATCTGTGGCCTCATCTTTACCTTAGGTAACACACACGATAACCATGGGGAAACTCCCAAACCATTAGTACTGTTCATTGTAGTTAGCGCAGTACGTTAGTTTACGCACGCATTATGCATACGACCACAGTGGCCGTATGCATAATCCTTACGTTAATTAACGCACTGCGGTAACCACGGGATACTCCCAAAACATTAGTAGTGTTCACCGTGGCTAACGCAATACGTTAACTCACTAACGTATAAGGTCACAGAAGGTTTTGGTGGGCTTCGGTGATCTAGTGATAACAGGCAAGACGCTTCTCTATAGAAATACAAGGATCGAGACACTTCATACTTCTGTTAGTTCAATTCGGAGTCCAATCTGGCCACGCCGTCTTTGTTGTTTCGCTTGGTGACAAACCGCCCTAACTCGCTATTTAGTCCAGAAATGTTTACTCCTCGAAGAGACCAGTGGCCATAAGCATAATCCTTACGTTAGTTAACGCACTGCAGTAACCGCTGGATACTCCCAGAGCATTTGTAATATTCACCGTGATTAACGCAATATGTGAACTAACGTATGGATTATGTTATGCATACGGCCACAGACATCCGAAACACTCTCACTCCTAATGATGTATAATTACAAAGACCTGCACCTGCTATACCATGGCATCAGACCGAAGGGTCAAAGCTCAACTGATGGCTGGATCTGTCAAACCTCTTTATCACTTGAAATCTAGCGAAGGAATCAGTCCGAAATTTGGCACAAGTAATTCTAGGATGGAAGTGATTTTTCATATATATCTTTACATACAAAAGCTTACTTATTTCGCCAGTAATTCTAAATTTGGCACGATAACCACGTTTATTTCCAGGAGCTTTAGAAGCGAAATGTTCCTTTCAGTAATGAGGTCGAGTTGCCATGCTGACCTTTGCCCCTCAACTTCCTAAAAACTCCGGCTCGATACCAGCCAGGCAGCCTGGATATGGTGCGAGTGTCATTTTGATTTAAGGGAACGTGAGGAGGGCAGGAATTTCGCTCCTGGCATTGATAATGTTGTTGCTGCTGTTGCTGTTGCTGTTGTTGTTATTGCTGTTGTTGTTGTTTTGATCCCACACTGTCGATTTATTTACTTTTCCACAGTCAGTACCAGACATATGAATGTGCTGAATACACAGAGTATATTGTCGGCTGTAGAGGTTAGGCACAATAAATCTTCTGGTTCCTGGCACATATTAATAGATGCCTTGAGACGTTTGTGACGTGGGCGAAAATGTGGTGATTGTGTACAGTCCAATTAATCCGCTAATATATAAAAGCACCTTTTCTTGGAGAGCTGCTAGCCAGTGTCAGCGTATAGAAACATGCAAAAGGATCTGTGAAGAGACACTGACGCTAAACCTCCATTCGTGAATTTCAGTGCAGGTTGTTCGGAAAATGTGTGCCACGCCCCCTGTCCACTCTTATAGTAGGCCTAAAGATTACCTCAGACCTCGCTGTTCGTTATACATCCATGGGCAGTTCAAGTATGAGCCTATAGACTTTCTAAGCCGCGACGAGACAGCAGAGGACTATGTCAATGGTAACACTGTGGCTTAATCACTTTGATTAGTTCTACCGAAAGCATGACAAAGATGTCTGAAGTTTTCATAACAGTTTGTCTTTGTTTTGGTAGAACGAGCCACAAGTCACAATCAGTGTAACAAAGCCTGGGCATTGATTGAGCCACTGGTCCTCCTAATTAGACCTCTGATCACTGGTCTGGGGATTTGAGTCGTCTAGAAAAATCTGTGACCATGGCGTCATCGTTGTAAACCATCAAGGTGTGAGGAGGTGGGGGTTGGTTCATTCTGTGAACTGTGTCCTGTCAATTACCGTGGTAACATAAATGAAAACAATTTCTGCAATGTTATATATATATAGAAGATCGTGTATCTCTATGTTTTTAGAATTTTCAGGATCCTCTACCCTCTCCCACAATTTCGAAAAAAAATCGTTTATGCTTCTTGCTGTTGTCGCTTTGGATGAATGCATGACTGGTTTTCATAAACTCGAATAGCTCGTTCGACACAACACTCAGAATATCGATGTGATAGGTTTGAAACACTAACATAACAACAACTACATCAACAACAACACCACCACCACCACCACCAATAATAATAAAGTTGTAAATGAGCGACACAACAATTAAAAAACGTGAGTAGATGTCTATCTGATGCCAAGTTGAGGACAAAACAGTGGGTGCTGAAACAGAAGTCGCGGATTCGAGTCCCGTTGCATCACAATCTTCTTCCTTTCCTTTATCTCTTGATATTTGTTTCTTGAGCACTTCTCACTCTTTTGTGAACATCTGTTTGAGTCTGCTCACTCCGCACTTCTGTTCATTCAGTAACACTGCTCCTAATATGAACAGGAAGGAGTTTTTTTTTATCTTAATCTCCCAAGACTTTGGGAGAATGGATGAGCAATAGGAATAATTCATGAATTAAGCCCTTACACTTGGAGCCTCTACAACCGCTGTATCTTATTAACTTTTTGAGCTCGACTGTCCAATTTTTTCGCATGTCGATCGCCGTCTGGGAAACGCTTGCATTGAATTTGTACGCTGTCTCATAGTCAGGGAGCGGCAGAGTTCAAGGCGAAGAAATAAGACGACGACTGAATGATATTGGCTCATGCAGGGAGGTCATTGCCTGGAGCTACCTGCGTTAAATGAACCGTTCGTTCCAAAGTCTTCCATGTTTTCTCTTCAATTCAAGTTTGCTCACGAAAACTCAAACACTCAAATCTATGGTCGATTCCCTGACATTCGAACCGGTTAGGTCCTATTGTATAAATAAGTAAAGTCCTGTCATGTAAATTGAATATTGAAATGAATATTGAGAAGTGTCACTGTCCATTCTGGACATCTGTCGGCTAGAGCTGCATTTCGGATTAAGCAACTTCAGCTTAACCGACTCCCATTGAAAGCGATATTTTGGTGTTTCTTACTTTGGACGTTTAGGGATTCTTGACAGTTTGTTTTCACTACTATTTTGGACATTTTCCAGCTAAACGCGCCTTTCCGATTAAAGGGCTTCAGCTAAACCGACTTCCACTGAAAGCAATATTTGATGTTTCTCGCCCTAAACTAGTTTATGTTTCCAGAAAGTATGGTTTCTACACTGAAAAATTTCAAGGTAATTCTGGGCAGCTTTCAACTGTTTCGGATTAACCGACTTCAGCTAAACCGACTTTCCACTAAAAGCGATATAAAATAATGGTCTTTCTCACGCTGGACTAGTTTTAGTTTCTTGACGATATGGTTTCTCCTTGATCTGACGGCCTGTCGATTTACCGTGTCTTCTATCATCCGAGCGAATATGATTCTGAGACCTATTTAAGTATAGACCATTAACTCTCTTTCTACTTACGATAAGTTTTCTCTATGCTATACGCCCTAGGGATCACATTTTGTCGTGCGCCAGACTGCTGGGATCTCCAGGGGGACGTGTTCAAAGTGGCTTGACAGCAGCGCCACAAGGGTAATGAAGACTGGAAGTGACCAGAGTGAAATATGGACATTGGCTGGCTTTTAACAGTCAGTGTCTGAAGAATTTCTGAGTCGGTAGTTGTGGTTAAATATAAGAGCATCTTATATAAAGGTTCAGGCTGTATAGGCACTGGCATGTCGAAATATGAATAGTTATATAATATTGGTTGGCTTTGAAAGGTCATTTCCGGAAATCATTTTGGAGTGGTCATCATTAGGCTCTCGGCTGTGTATCCTGTGTCGTAAGGATGTAACTGTAACAGGAAAAGTAATGAGATGGGTACTTCTGAAGTTTTGAGAGCCGCCAAACGTTTTCATACTTCCAGATTATACTAAAGGACGTTGCAATACTTTGTTTTCACAGCTAAAGCACTTTGAATCGTCATTTTGCACGTCAAACTATGAGGCACGAAACTTTGTCTTCCTGGAAGATAGCACAACGATGAAAATGTTTGCTTCTATAACATCGTAACGGAATAACTGAAAACCGTGAATCACGAAACCATTAAACTGTTCATTTTAATCTGGAGATGGCAAAAGACATTTATGTAGAGTGGGTGATTTTTTTGTTTCTCTCATCCCAAGAAATTCAAAATATAACAAGGTTTTTTACCTCTCTTCAGAATGGTTATTTAACGATGGTATAGTTTGGTCTCTTATCCTCGACTAGTCTATACGTTGACCCACTTGTAGATATCTTTTGGAGAAATTAGCTTTGCTGTGACTAAGATCTTGAGATCAGTATGACAGATTCGTTTCTGGAAAGTTTTGAGATGGTTTGTTTAGTTAGTTCATTTTCTACAGGTGATGATAAGGAGAACTTTAGAAGTGCAGTTTGGAACTTTGTGGGATCTGGCTCTATTGTAATTTACAGTTTCTCTGGTAATGAAATGTGTGCACGCACCTACCTAGATCTTCTTTGTCTTTAGAGTATCCTTTGGACAATGGAAAAAAAAAATCGATGTGCCGGTCAGTGTGTAGAAATTTAAATAGATAAAATGTTTGAAGTGTTAGAATTAACGAAGAGCGACCCGCCAGTTCTACAGGGAAACATTTTTTTTTTAAAAATATACAAAAACGCCGTAGAGACCATTGCTCTTCGCCGAAAGTCTTACATATCATTAGATGAACCGGCATTTTTGTTTTAACTGGAGTCCATAATCTTAATGCCAGATTTAGTAGGGATAAAAATATTCCTACAACGTCTAGTGTCAGTTTCAGTTTAATAGTGATTGCTAGCACCGTCTGCAAGAATTTAATCATCGCATATTTGGCTTTATCGGAGATTCAGAGTGAATTTTCAGTTGCTATTGTTTTTGATTCGTGTTTGCTACTCATTAAACTTTACAAACATAGGATTCTACAAATTTTGTGTGTGTGTGGTTATAAAGATAGTAGATAGTTCAGATTTCTAACACTACTGAATACCGGGCCTCCGGCAATTTTCGTTAACAAGGATTCCTGCAACAAATTCAGGAAGTGGATATTGTGTTACAGATTTGTGATATCGTTTAATATTCACAATTTGTTGTGGATGTATATTTATATCCCGTATGGTCCCTAGTGGCATCATTAACTGTCACACTTAGAGCGTATTTTAATTCCTGAAGGATTTCTACACTATTTCCAGAAACTGGCATAGTCTGGAGTCTATCACATCTACGGAAAACTTCGTTTAAGAAGGATTTCTACACAACTTATCGCATTTCAACGCAGTTCTTCTGAGAAGAGCACATATTTTCAGGATTCATCATTTTTTTTTCCTTTTCGCATCCGGTGGATTTTGTTCCCACGGATATTTGGAATTCTGCTTGATGTAAGGAGGTAAGCGCACATTCACACTGGCCTAACTTCAAAGATCCTTCGCACCCCCCTCTGGGGATAATATCTGAGAAAGTGTGGATATTTTTTTTGTACCGTCAAAAATTTACCGTCAACTGTAGCACATTATAGGCTATAATTAAAATAATGAAAAGATGAAAATCACCTTCATATGCCCCGAAGGGAACACGTTTTACAATACCATATAGTCTTATTTATAGCATGCGATACGCACATAAATGAAATGTATTCGTGGCATGGCATTGAAAACCGTATTCGCTTCAGGGCAAACAAAGATGATGCACCAAATTGTTTGTGATCGCAACACAGTATAAGTATGCTTTAAGCGAAGACGGACTTTGTAATGTAAGGATGTTCCCTATGTTATACTATGAGCCACAATTAATCTATACTCTCTTTGTGTATAGAACAGTACAGTGTATTAGGGATTGCAAGCCCTAAGGCTCAAGTCTACGTTGATATTAAAAAGCATATCAGACTTTACATTACACTGTCAGCCACAATTATGGATTGACTTTACATTTTGATAGGCAATACACACCAAATATCGTTCTTTTGAAGCGCCCAGTGGTGTTTTCTTCATATCCCATCCCGTGATTTAAAGAAACAAATGTTACACCCACTTCCACTGGGCACCATTGCCCATTATCAATATATTTCATAACATCATATCTATTGTCTTCATTTTCTCTCATTTTAACCCTTTTTGGTCGAACTATGGTCGAACTAACTCACATCTTCACATCGCTACGCTGAATGAAAGGGTTTTTATTCATAGCAATGGATCACGCAGCCAGCGTGAGGCTGGACCCGCAGCACTTCGCGCTACGAGAGTTAAAACTATAGTCATTTTTACAAAGCCTGTTGGTGTTTCCTCCAAGCCATATCCACTACAACATATATCACTATCTCTCTCTCCACTATCTCCACTCTTGTCCATAATGTTGTATTTGAGGTCCGTTCAGTTCAGTTTATTATGGATAAGACCAACTACATGACAATATATTATTATACACCAATTCAGAAAGGATGGAACAAAGGGAAGAATGGAGAAAACGTGTGCATGGCTGAAACTCAAGTTACTAACTTACATCTCTCTCTCTCTTGCTCCTCTCTATTTCTCTCTCTCTCTCTGTCTCTCTCTTTCTCTTTCACTCTCAATTATTCTCTCACCCTTTCTGACACTCAGTGTAACCATTCTGGACTGATTCTGAAACCCTACAGCGAGGATGATTTTTTTCCCCTTGTATATTCCTAAGCGCTAAGTATATCAGTGACTATCCTTGTGGTGCTACTATCTGGTGGATAAATCTACAAGTAGCAAACTCGTGTCTTTCAGACTAAATCACAGATAGGGGGTCAAGGAGGACCAAAAATGCCGCTTCTCCAATAAAATTAAAAAAAAAAAAGATTTGCAAATAAAAATTGAAATCATACAGAGGCGCAAGTGTGAATAATTGTCTCCAAACACGTTCTAAAACCGCCAGATTTCTAAAACAAATGGCACTAAATTTANATTTTAACCCTTTTTGGTCGAACTATGGTCGAACTAACTCACATCTTCACATCGCTACGCTGAATGAAAGGGTTTTTATTCATAACAATGGATCACGCAGCCAGCGTGAGGCTGGACCCGCAGCACTTCGCCTTACGAGAGTTACAACTATAGTCATTTTTACAAAGCCTGTTGGTGTTTCCTCCAAGCCATATCCACGACAACATATATCACTATCTCCCTCTCCACTAGCTCCACTCTTGTCCATAATGTTGTATTTGAAGTCCGTTCAGTTCAGTTTATCATGGATAAGACCAACTACATGACAATATATTATTATTGTACACCAATTCAGAAAGAATGGAACAAAGAGAAGAATGGAGAAAACGTGTGCATGGCTGAAACTCAAGTTACTAACTTGCATCTCTCTCTCTCTCTTGCTCCTCTCTATTTCTCTCTCTCTCTCGCTCTCTCTGTCTCTCTCTTTCTCTTTCACTCTCAATTATTCTCTCACCCTTTCTGACACTCAATGTAACCATTCTGGACTGATTCTGAAACCCTAGAGCGAGGATGATTTTTTTCCCCTTGTATATTCCTAAGCGCCAAGTATACCATTGACTATCCTTGTGGTGCTACTATCTGGTGGATAAATCTACAAGTAGCAAACTCGTGTCTTTCAGACTAAATCACAGATCGGGGGTCAAGGAGGACCAAAAATACTGCGTGCCCCCCTCCCATCAAAAAAAAAAAAAGTTACAAATCTAAATTGAAATCATACAGAAGCGCAAGTGTGAATAATCATCTCCAAACACGTTCTCAAACCGCCAGAATTCTAAAACAAATGGCACATAATTTACTAAGCTGGCAACACCATGTGTGTGTATGTATGTATGTGGGTGTGTGTGTTTGTGTGTGTGTGTGTGTGTGTGTGTGTGTGTGTGTGTGTGTGTGTNTGTGTGTGTGTGTGTGTGTGTGTGTGTGTGTGTGTGTGTGTGTGTGTGTGTGTGTGTGCTCAAACTGTGATGTGGTCTTAACTAGTTGTGAGCAGTAAAAAATGTGAGCAATTAAACAAACCAATAAAACATTGAATTGGAAAGTAATTCTGTGACACACTTTTTTTGTTTTTATAATTCAGGAGAGAAAAAAAAAGACCATTTTCTCACATATATCTCTACATAATACAGTTTTACCCTTTGCTTTTCCTTTACCCTACGAAAGGGGAAAATCCCTAAGGTGGCAACCTTGTTTGGACGATGAGGTCCTAAACTATAGAAAGTCTTCGGGCCTCTTGCTATTTGAAAAAAAAAAGAGAGTAAAACTTTCTTCCTCTCTGTTTGTTTCTTTCGCTCCTTCTCCCTTCCCCGTATCTTTGTATCTCGCGTTTGTTCTCTTTCTCTCTCTCGCTTGCTCACCCTCTCTCTCTCTCTCTCTCTTTTTCTCTCAGCTTTACTTTAACAACCATGAACCAGCTGTTTTATGACGACAAAAATTTAGGGCCTGATTGAACTTTTATGACACATATGATATTATCATTTTTTCCCTGATAATATTCAGCATAATATGGGGAAGTTAAAAACGGAAATAGGGAAGGAACAAGGTGACCCAGACTCTAAAATTTCAAGGTTCGCCCCGGATGTAAAAGGAGAGAAGAAGCAAAATGGAAATCTTTCACTAACTTTAATGCACTCACGCACTTCACTTCGGAGCGCTATTTTTCAGAATTTCACGAGGTATAAAAGATTTCTATATCACTAGTTATCTGTCCTTGTGAACATTACAAGAGAATGATAAGATAATATAAAAATGTCTAGTATTTAAAATATGAAATGTGTGTGTGTGTGTGAGTGTGTGTGTGTGTGTGTTTGTGTGTGTGTGTGTGTTTGTGTGTGTGTGTGTATGTGTGTGTGTGCGTGTGTGTGTATGTGTATGTGTGTATATATGTGTGTGTGTCTGTGTGTATAGTGTGTGTGTGTGTGTGTGTGTGTGTGTGTGTGTGTGGTGTGTGTGTGTGTGTGTGTGTGTGTGTGTGTGTGTGTGTGTGTGTGTGTGTAAAATAGTCGAGGATATGTTTGACAATCACTTTTAGACGGGGCTTCCCTGCATACGGTAACTATCAGCGCAGTTTTAATAGAAACACCGGCTGTGGTCTTTGGTCAGAAATGCAAAGTGCAGACACCCTTTCATTGCATCATTTATTCTCGTCTTAAATCTTTTCTGCAAAACTTACTCACTCAATGGATTTTATCTAACGTACCCTAAGGCAAGGAGGTCTCATGCGCAGGACGTTTTTAACCCCCTCCAAAAATATTGCTGTAGCCAATCAGAATTGTCGGTACTTTCCGTTTTGATCAGGTTTAGTACAAGGAAGTTGTGATTGCCGGAAATGAGAGATGACGTATCGGCCAATCAAATATGACTGTTTCAGATACATCAACCAATGTTATATCTTAACAGCTATCGACTTGAGCTTTATTTTTACACAGGAGCTGGGTTTCTAACGCAGGTTTATTTATGTATTAACACAAACCAGTGACGGTATGCAGATTCCTTACGTTAGTTAAGGCACTAAAGTAACGACATAAAACTCACAAAACATTAGTACTGTTCAGTGTAGTTAACACATACAAACACATAGACATACATGCACACACACACACACACACACACACACACACACACACACACACACACACACAAACATAGACAAATTTACACACAAACACATAAATAAAACAAACACACACACACACAAACAAATATAGGCACATTTACACACACACACATAAATTAAGCAAACACACACACACACACACACACACACACACAAACAAACATAGGCACATTTACACACAAACACATAAATAAAACAAACACACACACACACACACACACACACACACACACACACACACACACACACACACACACA
>JAWQUT010000376.1:19069-26161 GCA_033807755.1 Ellobium chinense | reverse complement strand
ACACACACACACACACACACACACACACACACACACACACACACACACACACACACACACACACACACACACACACACACACACACAGACAGGCGCACAGACACACACATACATACGTACAGAAAGTGAGGAAAGAAAGAGAGTGAGATAGACAGAGAGAGAAAGAGAGAGAGAGAGAGAGAGAGAGAGAAACACATATTTAACCTGTCTCCATCACTCCGACTTCCGGACAACAGTTTACTTTGTCAATGCCGACATTTTTATCTCAGCCGTAATCTGTCAGAGCCTGGCTGTTTCTCGGCAGTTATTCTGCCACTCTGCCAAGCAGGCATGCTTAGTAGTGGTGGCCAATATTCTGAAGCGGAATCGATTTCACCAACTCTCTTACCATGAGTTCGAATCCGGATTCGATTCCTACAACTTTTTATTGGTGTGGGTTCGATTATTTCGGTTTACAGGACACAGAAGGGATTCGGTTGACAAAACATCCCTATACCATATTAAAATTTGGGTCTCTGGACAAATGCGCAGATCTAAACCTCTCTTGATTTACTCAAAATGAAAACACTTTTTTTAAGGGACCCCATGTGAATATGGTGGCGAGTTGCATGTCACAATAATAAGTACAAATACAAATTCCATACATATTTTCCCTCCTCGCGAATCCCAATTCGAATCCAGCGAATCCTAATTTTGGATTTTAACCCTGTTTGAATCTTTGTAGGATTCGAATCCACCCAGCGCTATCACCAACTGCTGAATAATGTTGCCAGCTCAGATTTTATGAAGATGCTTAACCAGTCTGAAAAAGTGCAACTAAGACAAAAAAAAATCCTAAAAGGTTGTATTGTCAAAAGTAACCTGATTTTTAAATAAACATAATAATGTCATATATTATCACATCACAAGATGTAAAATGTGGAGATATGGCACAGCGCAAGAAACAATATAAAAATGAAGCAAAATCTCATACAGTATTAAAGTCTTCCAAGTTCTCTTGGCCCAGGTTTTCAATGAAAAATACAAGCTAAGATTTTTCCGTTTGGAAATGATGAAATAATGTTAAGAAATTAAACAAAAATTCTATTCTTAGAAAAAATAAAGCCAAAAAGTTGCCAAGAAGCCGTTGCATTAAGGAAAAAAATAAGAAGGGATCTCGAAAAGTAGTCAAATTTTGTGTCTCGGGCGCCAGATGCTACGGTAGGACCTGTCCTCACCTTTTCTTCACTACGCTGGGTAGAATAAATTCTCATGCCACCGTCAACCGTGCGAGGCCATGGTTGAATTCTCAGGTCTAGAGTGACGTGCAACGGATGTTATCCGTAACAATGGTCACACAGCCAGCGGGAGGCTGGACCCAAGGCGCCTCGCGCTGCTGACTAATGAAAAATAAGCATGTTACTTCTTTTTGTGTCATGTGTCTCCAATAGTTATCAAATTGTGAATTAACCCACCCTTCTTCCCCTACTTCTCTGATTTCACTGCAACTCAGAGCCTCTGCGTTCTTGCCTCACAGAAACAATGAAAATGCGCAGTTCCCCATCCCACCCTTCCTTCTTCCAAAATCAACAGCTTGTAGATAACCCTTCTTCCATTCACAAGCTCTCCCCTCACTTCACTCTCATTTTTTTTTCTTCATCGCCACCCAGTGGCCCCCATTATAATTATACTCACGAGATGTAGCAGATGAAAGTGCTAAGCGCTCATACAATCATGCGTGGCTTTAAGTGAATCATGCCTAGGAGAGTTTCGTGCCGCTTGTGGAAAGAGGACCTTTGCCATATGACTGACTTAATTAGTTCCCTAGCATTCGGTGCAAAAGGGTCCCAGAGGAGGATTTTGTTTACCTCTGCGTGTGTTAAACAACATATTCCATTTCTGTGGTCGATAAATCCTCTCAGGGTTCGAGTAAAATTTCATGATACTGATTTTTTATTTAGTGTGAATAATATATGATTTTCAGGTATTTTGGTTGGTTACGATGAGGAAAACTGAACAGTTTTTTATGGCGCACCAATTTCCAAAAATCCTCTGTTGTATCAATAATAAAATGTCTCATTCTCTCACATTTTAAGCTATCAACCAAACTACGTCAATACAAGCTTTTAGCACGTAGTGAAAGCGAAAGAAACAACACTAATATGCTTTCGGAATGCATTAAGTTTTCTACAGTGGCTGGAAGATGCCGACCGGTAAATAAATAGAAAAAGAGATGTCTGGCATTGTAATGACAACAAGCACGGAAAGACTTCTAAAGTGTTTGCCCTTAGTTCGTCCTAACCCACTCATTCCCCTAGTGATGCCAAAATCACCACTTGAGATTCCAATTCTGTAACCAAAAACACTCAAGACAGACTGATGTAGTATTATTTCCCATAAGACGTCGGTGCTAGTTTCTCAGTTCATTTATCGGCCAGGAAAACCAGGAGATTTCATTAATTCTCCACCCGCGTTTGCAAAATTTCAATTTCATTTGTTTACCGATGAATTCCCACCGGCGACATGCTGCTTCCTTGCGTTGAATTCGCTTGTTTTGTGAACAGCCACGGCGTCATCTTGTTGTAAAACAGCTCAGTCCAGATCACAGCTAACCATTATGACCTGTGTACACCATGGAGGTGTCTTTGGTTTATTTGTAAAGGCAATACCACACATTTTGGGTTTTTTTTTATTTTCTGGTTGGCATGTTCCAGCCACACCAAATAACGTAATGCATTCCGCGCGCATATTAGTGATGTTTTACTCGCCGTCGCGACGTACCAAGGGCTTGCATTGATGTAGTTTGGTTGGTAGCTTAAAACTGAGATGACAGAGTGATCCGTTTTACTCGCTGACACAAATAGGCTGTTCGCTGAAATTTGAGCGTCATAAAATTTAATGTGTGTATGCGTGCGTATAGCTGTTAACTTAAATGTGCCTGTAGGGTCAAACAATATTAAAATTTATCGTTTTTTATCTTATCTTATCTAAGTGCTTTAATGGACGTTTATTTTACGTGAGATTTGTTATTGTAAGTTCGATAAATTGCCATCTCTTGAGGGCAAGAGGAATAGAGAGGGAGAAAAAGAGAGAGAGAGAGAGAGAGAGAGAGAGAGAGAGAGGGAGAGAGAGAGGGATAGAGAGACAGAGAGCGAGAGAGAGAGAAAGAGATAGAGTAACACTGCGATGGGTAAAAACAGTAGAGCGTAATGCGATAGTTGGAATAGATTAATAACAACAACAGAAACAACAGTTACAACTCTCCTAAAGATCTCATGGCGACAATATATACGACGAACTATGTGCTCTCTCTGTGTCTCTCTTTATCTCTCTCTCTCTCTCACTCACTCTTCTCTTGCCCTACAAATATGGCGCTTCATTAAGCTGGGTTTGCATTGTAAGAGTTTAGAGCAGTACCGAATTCACTATTAGTATTAACGATCTGAGTACCCCGTCTGTGAAATGGATATTTGGCTATAGGCAGAAAAGAAACTGTCAGATGATCTTGATCAGAGTCTATACATGTCAGAGGCACAGCAGGCTCCCAAGATAATTGAGAAAGTGTGAGAATAATCTGGTCTGTAAGAGTAAAATTGTGTGAAGTCTCTTAAGCGGGCCGTTGCTTGTAGCCATATGCATAGTCTTTGCGTTAATTAACGTATTGCGTTAACCACAGTGAACACTTCTAATGTTTTGGGAGTTTCCCGTGGTTACCGCAGCGCCTTAAGTTAACGTAAGGATTATGCATACGGCTGGACATACGAAACTTATAAACCTCATTCTTCTTGTTCTTCTTCCTCTCGTACTTCATCGTATTATTATTATTATGGTTATTATTATTATATTTATTATTATCACTCTTATCACTATTACAGTAAAATCGTTGCAGTGAAATTGCCACTCTTGAGGTCAAGCACTTGACAAACTCAAAATCGTAGACAGGTCCCCTGAAAATCGAGATCACAAGGCCGGAATGCTTGGCAAGGCAGGGCCGTCTGTCTAGACGAGAATCAAAATGGATGCGCCCACGTGACCGAGACCGGCTCGCTCGTGATGAAATTTAGAACTCCCAAGGGGAGACAATGCATTGTGTCAGATTCCCTGCTGAGTTACGCTGCTTGCACTTCATCAGAATCTGTTTGTTTCGGTGTCACATCTCCATCGTATCTCCATGTTTTGCATTGTATTTCTGTGGCTTTACTTACTGGATATTTCTGTGAAATGTTTTCGCCGTGTTTCCAGCGTAGATTCTGTTTATTTTAGGAAATATCCGTCTCATTAAGACCAATAATTTCTTTCTTTCTTTCTTTCTTACTTTCTTTCTTTCTTTCTTTCTTAACAATATAGCCATAATCATGCTGACTCTATGTAAAACCCTTACTCAAACGCAAATTATTTTCTTTCTTTCTTTCTTTCTTTTCCACTGGCCCTCACAAAAAAAAAAAAAAAAANAAAAAAAAAAAAAAAAATGGGAGGAGGGAAAGCTTTGCTTTTCAACAAACGCCATGAGTATGAGCTTACAAACTTAGGAACCCTTTTGCCCTGTGTTGGGCCGATACGATACCTAAATTTTTAGTTTTCTTAAAACTCAACGTTCATGTCCGTAAGAATTGACGAATTCGACTCCTTTTTTTATTATTGTGATATTCAGCATATAGAAGGAATTCGGATATCTTTTTATGCCTTTGATACTTTTGACAGAAAGTAGGAATTACTCATCAAGTCAAGCATCGCCAGCTAGCGACAATTTCTTAGACCGGGAGACCAACGCATGGAAAAGTCCATGATGCGTCTCTGACTTTGTTTATTACTTTGATAACCAGTGCATTGTAAAGATTACAACAGTTGGTTGTATCAAGGCTGGCTTCTCCCACCCTCACCCCACTCTCTATTCACCCGTTCAAATTTTCGACCTTTAGAAAATCAAAAATGGCTCAGTTTCCTTTGTTTCCATCAGCTTTCTCCAATAAGTTCCAAAGCGTAGACTTTAGCTCTCTTTGAACCACTGCATTCTCCTACTTGCTAGCCAGTGATGGCGCTCTTTAATTCGATGGACAAATGTCAGTCTGGTAGTTAAGCGGTCAGGGTGGTATTTGCAGTGGAGCAAAATCAGTAAATTTGCCAAACGACTGGCATTCAAAAGATCCTGCAGAAGTTTTTGAATACGAAGAGATAAAGGTTTCTTGGACAAAGAAGGTAAAGGATCATGAAAGATAATTATACTTGGCAATGATGTAAGATGTTGTGAAATGTGAGGCTGACTTTTAAACTTCCAGATTTATTTGTGGAGCAGTGTGGCCAAATGGCTGCGACGTTGGACTCACGATCTTAAGGTCGTGGGTTCGATTCCCGACGATGGTCATGTTGTAAATGCCTTGGGAAAGTATTTCATGCACATTTTCTCAATCCACCAGTCTGTATAATGAATACCTGGCTATAGGCAGTGGAAGATAATGTCATAATGTCAGTGATCTGAGCCTGTACATGGTTGTAGCATTGTGTGCTCTCCACGGAATTGAGAAAGTTCTAGAGTGATCCGGCCTGCTGGGGAAATAATAATGTGAAGTCACGTGAGCAGGCATAAGCCTGGACAAGAGACTTATAAACCCTAATACTATTATAACTAATATGATAATTATCATTGCTCTACTGCTATATCATGCACCAATCTTTTTAAAAATTTACGTTTTGATTGTGGTAAGGAGACTTGAAGGATTTTCTGAAAAACGCATGAGTTACCACGGGGGATCGTGAGGAAAAAAATCAGATACAAAGCTTTTTTTTTTTTTTAACGAAAAGCAAAATTTAACTGTGAAATATTGTTTAATGGGGTCTGTGTGGCGAAAATGTGCAATAACAATAACTTTATTAGCTCAATACATAATAAACAAATATGAGTAAACGATATGTATAAAGCGTGCATGGATACTAAAAAATACTCACTATTACATGCGGTAAGCAGAATAAGCTTAAAATTAAAATTGGTTTTTATCATGAAATATTCACTTCTAGAAATCAATGCTGGTACCACACGCATTGGATGAAAAAATGCTAGTAGCGATACCGTCGCTTATCTTACGAAAGGGCGTAAGTGACATTAAATGCTGGTTTCCCGAGAGAGCGTTTTACAGTTTCAATGAGATTTAGAATTGATTACCGACGCCCAATCAGCAAATGTTCAGTATCTCCGAAACGATTGGAACTATCGATGCACCACGTCGTGAGAACACAAATATCACTTTGGGCTGTCGGAAAGCAGTCTCAGCTCAAAACACACAACATGTCACATACGTCCCTTCGTGAGATGGGCGACGATACAGCTAAGACAGTCTGTCGCTAGTCACTGTGTATGCTGCTGGGCGTTCATTATAATAAAAGATGCATCCTGTTGTTTCTAGCCCCAACAAGGCATGCTTACTTTGTCCCATGTCTTCTCTAGCGAGTATATTATGATTAAATAAGTCCCACTTCCCGGTGCCTGTCAGAAATAGTCACTGTGCCAAGAAATGAGTTGTACCAACGAGTACTCTAGTAAAGGACTGGTTGGTTTGGCACGTCAACAGAAGACGACGATGTCGGTTTAATTGTGTTTGCTGCTAGGATTTGAGCAAGCTGCGGTACTGAAATTGAATTAGAACGAGACATATGCTCCGACGTCATGCGCATAGCATCGAGGGTGGTGGTGGTGGTGTTTTTTTTTTGCCGGGAGACAGGCGGAGTGTCAAGGGTGCGAATACTCGTCGGCCTTTCCAGAGTTTTTTTTTTTTAATCAAAATATTAATGTCACTCTGTTCCCTTCGCCATGTTAATTATCTTAGTCTTCTCATATTCCAGTGATATTAAGTTCCACCCCCAACCCCCCACCCCTCGTCNTCCCCTCCTCTACTCAACCACTACCATCTACCACAATATTTTGCTGTTAAGCCACATATATCGCAGGGAGGCAGATGTGGATTTGGTGTCCCCAATGAGCTAGGCACTTCTAGGAAGATGTTAAGCTCTTCTACGGAGAGAAGACAGAAAGAAAGGAAATCCTCTGCAGGACGAAAAGGAAAAGAAAGAAAAAGAAGGGAAAGAGAATATTCATCGTTTTCTGTAAAAATTCTGTGCGTT